>JAHWXV010306921.1:0-15895 GCA_024586415.1 Phrixothrix hirtus | reverse complement strand
ATATATATATATATATATATATATATATATATATATATATATATATATATATCACCCCAACGATGGAAGTTTGATTGCTAAGTGATTTATAAATCCACCGTTAATGTAATTTCTGTAAATAACCACAAACCATTGTTTTGGCCAATGTAAGAGTTATTGTTTTAATTGCATTTAGTAATTAGATATTTAATTTCAGTACGCGAAATTATCTGTAGTGTGAAGTATAAATGGAGTTTTTGAAACAATATAGTGTTCTGTGCTCTATTCGTTCCTTTATTTATTTACATATAATTGGTTAAGTTATAGCCACATTGAGTTAGAATCGCCTAACGAAATTTAATGTTCAATTCAGAATTATTATTCGACATTGTGTACAAACGTTAATAACAGATTAAAGTGCCTTGAGCATTTTAGTTTATTTTATTTTAAAAATAATTCATGCTACTTGCAACATTTCTTAACCTATGCGTCAAGTTAATTCAACTTAAAGTTGTCAAAAATAAGTATCGCCTTTTCAAAATACAGGGTGGTTAGTTTTGGAACCATCCCTTAGTTATCTTAATCAATGCACGTAATGCTTTCAATTTTTGCAGGTAACGTAATTAGTAATTGAATTTTTAGTTAGCATCAGTTTATTGATTCTTGTTATATACAGTGTGACCTTAAGTAAATGAGCATATTGAGCATTAGAATATTTCTTTCAGTTACAATCCCATTTCTGCAGTACCGTTTAGCGTCTTTTTTCCATTTGAAGCCAAGGTATGATATCGTGACATGCAGGGTGTTCTTTGAACACCGCCTGTCTGTAGTTCGTCTTGAAAACAGTGGCGCCCAGATTTACCGATTTAGACTTATTATTCCTACAGTGTTTACCCTCTCAGTACCAATGGATCACGCCTCGCTCTACTGAAGCTTTGCCAGACGTGGTTAAATACTCGTGAATTCTGCCACATGCGTTATTGTCATATGGTCTTGTTGCATGATTTGTTTTGATTGTTCATGAGGGGAAATGAATGCATATTTCTTAGGCATTCTAAATTCTTTATCTACGCTAAAGAAGATAAACCTTTGATGTAATTCATCACACCACGTAGTTACCTCCTCATAATTTGTTAATATCTTATTGGTATCATCTTGCATTTCTTTTGTTAATTTATTTGACAGGTCACCTTGCAATTTAATTTGTCTTAATTTAAACTCCTCTTTTAATGTTTTGGTTTGATTTAGTGTCATTCAGTAGTATACTTTGATTTGTATTAATTGTTACCATTGGATTCTGTAATTGAACATGAAACGTTTCAAGTTCCTCTTGTAATGCATTTTAGATAAATTTAAATTCATCTTGTAGTTTATTTTGATTAGAATTAACCGTTATATTTTATCTTCTTATTTGTTTATGATTTCTTCTTGTAATTTATTTTAGGTTGTATTTGTGTATATCACTTCCTACATTAATTTAGTACCAATTTCTTCTTGCATCGTATTCTGATCGGATTCCATTTTTCCTTGATTGCAACCCATTTCTATTGTAATTTGATTTAATTGGATTTCATTGCTTCTTGAATGAAATCCATTTGTCCTACATCTTTTCTGACATTTCCGCCAGATAATTGCGGCGTTTATTACCACTGATGTGTAGAAAATGATTAACACTAGCTTTGTATTTTAAACAGCTTCCTGTAATTTTAGAGTTTACTTTTAACTTTACTTTTACGTTCAGATTTAAGAGGGAAAAATTGTATGTTGTTTATACAGATTACATGTTATGTGTATAAATATTCCGACGGATACTTTGTTTGGATACCAGGGAAATACGACTATCTGAGGATTTTCAATAAAAAGGAAATCGGCCGCAAGCTGTTCATTGATGTACCAAGGAAGGACACCTGTTTCTATCAATTTTGAAACTATATCTTAGTGTATTTTCTTAATATCTTTGCTGTTGAACTTTTAAATCTATTCTTTATATTTGGTAGATAAAGCAATTTACACATAATGAATGAAATGCTGATAATATTTTATTAATCTAGGAAACTTTCAGCTGGAACTCATTAGTAAAATAAGATCTAATGTAGTGGATACACATAGGACCTCCACTGCCCAAAATGCAAAGAAACAAGTGCTTTTATTTAAAAAATTAAAGATTGCGCAAACAATAAAAACAGAATACGGCACTTATTTTGACTAGAAAGTTGGCGATCAGCGTAATATTTGAGCGCCCCATAACTGCTGCAACTCCTTCTCGAAATAGCTCCACATTGAATTTGGTTTTGTTAATGGATCCCAGTGGAAAGTCACCTAGTGCAGCCTTATAATGTGTATCTTGCTAAAATTTGATTAATAAAACATCACCAGAATTTCACTCATGGTGTGTAAATTGGTTTATCTGCAAAATATAAAAATAGAATTAATAGTTCCAAAACTAAGGTATTAAGAAAATACTCAAGGTATCGTTTCAAAATTAACAGAAACAAGTGTCTTTTTTGGCGTACCAGAAAATTGCGTGTGACCGGTTTCGCTTGTATTGAAACTCCCCAGATAGAGGAATTCCCTGGTAACCGAACAAAGCACCCACCAGAATATTTACACATATAGCGTCTAATTTGTACAAACAACATGTCATAGTCATGTCTTCTTAAATCTGAACATCCAATCAAAGATAAAAAGAAATTTTGAAATTACAGGAAACTGCTTAAAATACGGATATATTGCTAATCGTTTTCCGGTGACAACAAACGCTGAAAAAATATGGAATCGCTAACAGAAATGTGACATGATGCATGACAAAGTGGATTTCATTCAAGAAATAAACAAATCTAATTAAACCAAATTGCAATAAGAATGAGTTTTAATCAAGTAAAAATAGAATTCGACCAGAATAAGTTGCAAGAAGAAATTACTAATAAATTAAAATAGGAAATACTATTCAGAAATTCAACCTAAAATAGGTTTCAAGCAGGAATTGCAAACAAATTAAAGGAGGAAGTGGTAGCGGTTAATTCAAATCAAAGTCAACTACAAGACGAATGTAAATCAAACCGAAAATGAGTCAAACTAACTTACGGGATGAAATGGTAACAATTAATGCGAATCAAAGTATACTACTGGATGACATTAAATCTAGCCAAGTGTATTAAAAGAAGAATGTAAATTAAGGCAAATTAAGTTACAAAATCACCTGTCAAATAGATTAACAAAAGAAATACAAGATGTTGCCAATGGGATGTTAACATAATATGAGGAGTTGACCAACAAATGTGATGAATTACATCAAAAATTTATCCGTCTTACAGTAAATAAAGAAGTTAGCGTGCTTGAGAAGTTAGGCTTCATTGTTACTCGTGAAAAATCTACAGAAAACAATGCACGCAGATCCCTTACTTGCCGGCTACTGAGAGTGGCATGGCAAGCGATAAAAACCACGTGACACCACCCACGTGTGACGGGTACACATCTTAGTTCAATTACGTATACAGTTCTAGCAACTGTAACAACAGATATAGAGACTGTTGAAAAAAAGCAACTGTCTTAGTATTGGATTTATGTGGATTCTGGGAAAATATCAGACGAACTTTAGAATAATTTTGATTTTCTAATCTCAAGACTAAAAATCTTATATGAGGATAAACAACTAGAACATACCTATTGTGCCCAACTAACTGAAACTGTAATTGTGCGCTTAGGAGGAGTAGCATACACAAAGGTTTCACAAAGTTTCATTGAACCAATTGGGGTGCAAATATTTATGGAAGGTTTCGAGATCCCGAAACACAACAAGCACTTAGATAAGGACGTAAGCAGGACCAAGGTAGTGCATTGGCCTATACACTGGGCTTCTACGCGGCCAAACAAACGTCAACGGGCCACGTTCGTATATGTAAAGGCGAAGAAGTCCAAGATGGTGGCGAGAGTCTGAAATATATGTTATTGAGACTACTGCAGATGCAAAAACTAAATCGATGTAAACCGCGACATCGGAAGTACGGTAAATGGGGACATAATGCAAATAAATTGCTAAGAGGTTAGCCATGTCCCGGAAGTCACCATCCAAATGGCATTCTTAAAATATAGACCAGATAGTATTTACATTAATGGTGGATACTGGAGCAACGAAGACAATAGTGAAACCGAACTTTGTTAGAAACCGCAGATTTTCCTCCACAGCGACAATTACGTACACCTACAGGAAGCGATAAAACGATTCGTGCTAAAATAATTAGACATTATAATCGGTTGAAGAAGGTGTACCAACGCGTGATAATAGCTGATATTGAGGAGGTCGTCTTATTGGGTAGGGATGCAATGTCTAGTTTATCTTCGCCTTAGACTAGACGATACCATTATAATACTTTATGATGATAATATTCCCATTAATGACGATTTCACGGCGCAATAGAGATATTCTTAGTAGGAAAGGCGAGGTTACCAATAGCGAAGCAATAACTGTACACCAATCGAATAAAGACTTTCAGGTAAGATGCGTAGAAATCTAAAAACCAACAACATAAATATTGGTCGTTGTGTTATTGTTGGAAAAGTGTTCAACGGAGTCAAATAAACAACACCTATTCGCTTGATGAATAATAATAATTTCCAAATTTCTCTAAAAGAGGGCACCGAGTTAGGAATGTGCACACATATCTTATATGTGGTACGTTCGACAGTACCAACGAAAATATTTTGTGTATAAACATTTTTTCAAGCCACATGCCACAATCAAATCCTGAGGCAACGGCTTACCCTAAAAGCAAAAGGACGGAGCAAGCCGATTAACCGAACGATATACCTACATATGTATATGCCGCTGACAACGTTTTCAAAGGTAAAACAATTATTGTAACACACAAAATAAATACTGCTGTTGGCCAACCTATATGCTAGCAACTAAGGAGAAAGTTTTTATCCAAAGGAGAGGAAGCCGGGAGATAATCAAGGATACGGTCGTGAAGGGATAATAGAGCCGTCGAGTAGTCTATGCGCATCACCAGTTGTACCTAATAAGGGTAAGGGTAGCAGCATCAATGTTTGCGTGGATTACCGTTGCATAAGAATATTAACAAAATTACTGCTACACTTTAATCAGAACTAACGACAGTTTAGGTAAATTTTCCGACTCCAAATGTCTCTCAATATTAGACATGAGTATTGGATATTGGAAAATCGCAAAAAGACAGAATTCTCCTTTAATATAGTTTCTGGTATTTCACAGTGGTGTCCTTTGGATTGTACAATGCACCATCGACACTTTCAATGCTATTGGAATTGATCGCAGAGGTGTTGCGTTGAAAAACGTACCTAGTATGTTTGGATGATGCGATAGTTATTGAAAAGTCCTTCCGTGACTAATGGAAAATCTTAAAGAATTGTTCTAAAGACCGCTAAATGCAAATTTACAGCTAAGTCCGCAAAGAGGCAACTTGTTTCAAACCACAGTAAAATACTTGGGTTATGTGATTTCTGAGAAACATGTGGCAGCTGATTCAAAGGAAATTCAGTGTGTACGAGAATTCCCACAACCAAAAAATGCACATGAGATACGAAGATTCCTGGTGTAATGAACTTATTATCGCTGATTTGTACGTAGATTAGCAGAAATCGCGGAATCACTTACAAAACTTATTAAAGAAGACATATTTATGCTACAATAGATGCCAGGGTCATTTGAAACACAGAAACGAAATTGGTGACTGCACGCATACTCAGTTACCTAAGAATGGAGGGAAGATTTGTCTTATATACCGATCCCAGCCAAGTTAGTATCGGTATAGTGCTAACATAAATCCAAATTAGACGAGACGAGAACTGTGTATTTTAGCAAAGTTTCCTCCAAACCTGAAAGGAAAGATTGCGCTAAGTGCAAAGAATTGCTAGCGATCATAGAAGTTATTTAGGATTCTTACAAGCAGCCTTATGGACAAAATTTTTTATTGAGTAGCGTAACGTTGATATAGCTACGTTAGTTTAAGAATCCAGAAGGCGAAATAGCCAGATGGATTGAACGGTTCAAGAGTATAGCGTTCAAATTAAGCATCATACCAGAAGAATTCATCGAAACTCTAACACTTTGTTAAGACAGCCTTGCCCAGGAGATTGCAAAGGTTGAAGAATTCCTCATAAACCTATGTACTATGATCAGAAAATGATTAGCAACCGAATAATATCAAACAATACCAAAAAAGCAACTCAGACTAGAAGTTGTTGTTATAATGGAAGAATGAAAATTAAATACCAGATTGGGGTAAGTGGCCTCGTCTATTTTCGCTGTTAAGGCATATTGGTCCCAGTGGTATTCCTTGAATGTTCAAGAAGGTCTTTTACGATGAGACCTAGAAAATTATAATGGAAGCGAAGGACGAATGCAGTTAGTGGTTCCGAAAGATAAAGAAGCGGAAGTTTCACGACGACTGTAAGATGGTCTATCGAGAGGGCATATGGCTGTAAATAAACCTCTGCAAAAGACCCATGAACGATTCTATTTGACAAACTGCATGGATAACGTTAAGGATTGTTGCCAAAAATATTA
Source organism: Phrixothrix hirtus (assembly GCA_024586415.1). Lineage (NCBI taxonomy): Eukaryota > Metazoa > Arthropoda > Insecta > Coleoptera > Phengodidae > Phrixothrix > Phrixothrix hirtus. The sequence continues at coordinate 9,372 of JAHWXV010306921.1, read as the reverse complement.
ATATGCGCTTCAGAAATAGTCCTTCGGGGAAGCGAGAAGCACCCATAAATCAGTATGATATGGGATAGCCATTGATATAGCTGGTCTATTTCCGAAAACAGAAGCTACATACGAATACATCCTAGCTCCAATTGACTATTTTAGTAAATTGACTAAATCATACGCACTACCAAACCAAAAGGCAGTTATAGGGGCCGAGCAATTGGAGAAAGAACTGTTTAACGGTTTCAAAATTCCCTTGGAATTACATTCACACCGAAGAACGAATTTTAAGTTCGCCTTATTTCGAAGTTCCTGCCAGCTGTTGAAGGTACGTAAGACCAGTACAAACGCTCTTCAATCACAGTCAGATAGAATGGTGGAACGCATGAATCGATCAATGGGAAGTAATTGTCAAACGTTATCTCAGACCATCAAAAGGAACTGAGCCACTACTTACACCTATTCTTGATGCAATATAGGTTAGCTGTAAACAAATTATAGCGGAGATTCTAGATAGAGAGTTATATATGCGTTATATTACAGTATAGGCTGGAGTGCAGCAGCAAGCCTGTAGAGAAGGGAGCTGCTGGAAATGAACATGGCCAAAGTCTTCGGCAGAAAGTAAATTCATTTCATGAAAGAGTTCGCAATAATATTCAGATTGGTGGTGATCAAATGAAATGCCATTACGATTAAGTTCAAAAACGAGAGCATTTTAACCCAATGATCTGGTTTAGTAGCACTAGTCGTAACGGCAATGAGGTCTACCTTTCAAATTGAAAAGATCCTGTGGGGTTCATAAAAACTGATAAACAGGACGAACAATTATATCTATGGAATAATGACATTGCCCAGACGGAAACCTAAAGTAGTTTACAGGAATAGGTTAGGCCTATATGTGGGGTAGAATACCGAACCAGACTGGTAACAACGTGCGCAGAGGGCGAATCATATTGAGTTCGAAACCGTAAAGGTCCAAAGCTGTAAACAGTTTATTAAATTAATGTCAACCTATTCGGGACTCCGCAAGACTCGGTTTGGTGTTGCCACCGAACAATACAGCAATTTGTTTGATGTAGCAAGGAAGTACCCCTTGGCTAATTGTGTCACTGAAGACGCACGAATGTCCCATTGCATCGTAATAGAATTTCATGCGAGGATGGTGGCGTAGAATGAATACATCAACGAGGGCCAAAAATTATAGTTGGAATTCAAGAGAAGCTCCACAAACGACGAAATCTGTAGATAACCGCTTTTCGAAGAAATCGGGCTGAAAGTACTCATCGCAATGCAGATTCCAGTATTCTCCGACTGTCGCGTAAACTATACAAAAATGGGGAAGATCTGACAAGTAGATCTTTCCTAACTAATATTACGAAGGACCACCAAAGCTATTATTTCGTTCTCACTTAGAAAGGAAGCTAGTGAACTGGTATTGCTGATTCGAAAGTAATTTCTAAATAATGTTCTAATTGTGACTTACGAATATATTTAATTATCAAATGGCAGTTGCTTAATATCAGCAAAAGCAATTAGTAGTCTATTGAATAACTTACCAATAATCAATGTCTCGTAGGTTTCTTGTAGCAAGGTAGTACAAAGATTTAAACAGGCAACTTAGGTTTGGATGGATTGACAGGAGAAAGGATGTGCTTATTTTATGTTTTCTTAGCATAGTTCTTTATTGTAAAAGAAGCGAGTGTTCCGAACAGACGCCAAATAGCAAAGGTATTAGGATCTCGCGTAGGGCTTAATAACAAATTTCAAATTTCGTATAACAAGACGTGAAACGCACCGAAACAATCACACGACAAGACAACAATAATTTAATAGCATGGCAGTAATACGAGCATTCGAATGTAATATAATCAAAGAAATTATTTTGTGCTTTGCTTAAAATTAAAATTAATTTGAATTCAATAATTTAGGACTAAGAGCTATGTATTGACATGTGGCCCCAACATGCAAGCTGGCGTTGAACACGCGGGCTTTCAAAACAAACTGAACTAAATGAATAAAACGTTGAGCAATAGTGAAAGTAAAAAGGAAAATAAAGATAAATAGGAAGAATTGGCTGACTGATGATAGTCAATGCAAGCGAAACAACTTGGTTAAGGGCGAGTGTAATCACATTTTGGAGTATGAATTGAAACCACGCGTACAATATTGTCTGTTTCGAGAAACAACTTGGTAACTCGTCCAACAGGCCATGAAATAGATAGAGTGTTAGGTTCCGAAACTAAAATTAAGTCATTGACTTGCAGATTGGGAATGGAAGTGTTCAATTTGGTTCTATGTTGAAGAATCGTCAGACATGATTGACACCAGGAATTCCAATATCTTTGCGTGAGCGCTTGCATTAACTGAAAAGTCTATTGTCGGATGTGAAAATAAAGTTATAATATGGTAATCATTGGTATCAGATGAGATTTGTGCCAAGGTCGTGAATTAAGTATCGCTTCTATGCAATTAATAGGAGGGTAGGCGTGTGAGAAACAAGAACGCGCTTAAGATAATGCTTAGCACCTTTTACAGCCTTTCCCATAGACCGCCCTGATGAGGACTAGCGGGAGCCAAAAAGTAAAACTCAATGCCTTTGGGTGAGGCAAACGACACAATGGATTTTTGCGTTTGGGCTTTGTCGAAAAAAGAGGTTAGTAGGTTTTTCAAGTCTCTGCTGGCACCGACAAAATTTGTATATCACAATCAGAGTACAAATGAGGAGGTGAACCGGTACGAATGGCAAACCGATGAAGTGCGTCGATAAAGGCGTGTTGACAAATCTTCGGCAAGTTCGACGTGAACCGCCTTTGTTGCGAAACACACAAAAACGCACAAGTAATATTTGATCATTCGTAACTTTCTAAATGAGAATGAAAGAATAGGAAATGGACCAGCGAAGTCCATCCTTGTTTTCTAAAATGGAGGCGAAGGAACAACACGAGAACGTGGCAAAATACCTATAATTGGTATCAAATTAATTGGTTTGGCACGGAATCAGTGAACACACTTCAAAGCACGAAAACCAAATAGTCGTCGGCAAGATAGTATCCAAAGCCTTTGTGAAAGTAACAATTGCAATGGTGAAGGGCCGCAGTGGGCGTGGATACCATGGTAATAATCTATGAGGGCTAAAACGAGATGATGTGTTTTGGGTAACATAATAGGATGCTTGGTTTGATACGGCAAGTCAAATTTAGATAATCCTCCGCCTATCCGAGAAAGACCATGGTCGAGAAAAGGACTAAGTTGTTGGATATGTTTTGAACAAACAAAATTTTGGATTTCATCTGCGAATGAGATGAATTGAATATACTTATAAAGCGCAAGTTCAGCATGCTGATAGGTTTGGAAATTGGACGATGTGCTGCAAAAGAATGTCCACTTGTTACGGATAAGAGAAATGATTTGAATTGCACGAAACCAACTGAATATGTGGTGAAACAAATCGATACAAGAATGTGAGAATGAAATTATACAAATTGAGGGTTTAAGCTCAACTAGCCCTTAAGCGATAACTATAGAAGTTTTGGATCTACGCCAACAATTTGGCTGTCGAGACAACCAAAGTGGACCTTGAAAGCATTCAGCAAAATCATGAAATTCAACAGGAAAAATACTACGAATCGTTAAATCGCCTATATTCAAATGTGTATGAACGTAATTCCACCATGTTGGTTGAGTATATTCTTGGTTGATTGGCACTCGGCTAGCGACAAACATTTTCAGTTTAAAAGGTAGAGTTTTAATCCATGTAAGCACAATGGTTGAATCAGACCAAAGATACACTGATTTAATTGTCAAATGTGAAGAAAGAACTATTAGACAATTGTTTATTAGCTTGGAGAGTAAATAGGCCGTCGCCAATTCGAGACGAGGAGTCGACAATGTTTTTAGGGGAGCGACGGGTCTTGAACAATAGCAAGAAAGACGAAATTGAGTTTTTGATGAAGAACGAAGGTACACTACAGCAGCAAAGCCATTTTCAGAAGCATCGCAAAACCCATGTAATTTGTAGGTACTTCCTGAACGCGCGACAAGGCTAGGAATAGAAACATCTATATAGTTTTGTAAGGACTTAAGAAACAAAAGAATGTTGGGGACAGAATCAGGAGATAGCTGATCACCCCATCCAACAGAAAGCAACCATGATTGTTGCATATAGCATTCATCTTTCATAGAAACGGGCGCTACCAAACTGCATGGGTCATAAATCTGGGCTATGAATGACAAAAGCTTATGCTTAGTAAACGGAGGTGACAACAAATCGACAAAAGTAAGAAATCCCGAACCAAAATTATCGACAGTTGGATTTCAGTTGAGCACAAGAATTGTAATATCCATTGAGGGCGAATTCAATAATTCAGGCCGTTCTCGATGATCGACAGGCATATCGGTGAGAAGCTTTTTAGTGCTATTCGTTTCAACGACTCGTTTTGAATTAGTTTGGTTGAATTCAGAGCAAGTTATTACTGTAGTATCGTCAGTAGGAATTGCGATAGGTTGATGTTCGAAATGTAACATTGAATAGTGTTTCTTTGAACACGAACTACAAGTGTATTTTGAAATACAAGCTTATAGGTAGTGAGATCCGGAACAATTAAGGCATAAATTGGTTCTTTTGACAAGTTCGAAACCATCTTTTGGATTTTGATTAAGGAGTAATGAACAAGACGAAGGTTAGTGCTCGGCTTTGTGACAAAAGGAACAAGTTTTCGAAGCATTGACTGCTAAAGAAGTGCGGGGAATAGTACGAGAGAGCTTTGGTACAGAGAGCAGGTTTTGCCTCAGATCTACCTTGAGGGTTTGGCTGAGATATGATTGATATAGTCTGCACATTTTCATTTAGCACAGCTTGCGACTGGAGAAACGACATAATTGATTCGATGGTGGGAAACTCTGTTGAGGGTGACGTAAGGGTTTCAAACCGAGAAGTAAGTATCTTGACAAATTTTGACAAAAAAAAGTAGCAAAAAACATTTGATGAATATCAACATTTTGTAAGAATTTATGCGATAACTTATGCATATTTTATGTATCTATAAATTTGCGAATTGGCCTTCAAACGTATCCTGAAAGATACGATAACTGAAAGAATATGGATTATTTCGAACAACTCTGTATACAAGAGGTATACTATTAAATTGTATAAATTTCTAAAGCATCCAGTATCTATGCTGTTTGCTTAGTATTCTTTTTATAAAGTTTTAAATATATCAAGCAATAAATTTCTTTACACAAGAGAATAACATAAGGCTAATAAGCATAATTTTCACAGTATTCTAAACGATTGGATTAAGAGAAGGTAAGTCAGTTGAAATGCTATGTAATCAAGTGAGATCAACTTCATCCGCTTTAACAGACGTTATCATTTAAAGCTTGCACGTGTGTTTAACTTGCAAGTTCAAATAATTTTGTTTCTTTAAAATAGAACGTCCTAGATTAAACACATAAAACAATTTCTGAATAAAAGGCGATTATATAGAAATGAAGTTAGTTCTAATTAAAACAATTTCTTTGTTGTTTGGTTTATAAATCCCTACAAATTATAATTTTCCAAACTTTTTACAAACTAACAGATTCTTACGAACACAATAATTATCCCAAGTTATACTATATCTTTAGAAATTACTTACAATTAATCCGGCTCGAAGGACCAAAATGTTACGTAAACTATACAAAAATGGGGAAGATCCAATGTGCTGATCTTTCCTAACTAATCTTAGGAAGGACCATCTAAGCTGTTATTTAATTTCCTCTCAGAAAGGGAGCTAGTGAACTGGTATTGCTGATTCGAAAGTAATTTCTAAATAATGGTCTAATTGTGACTTATGAATATATTTAATAATCAAATGGAAGTTGCTGAAGGGACGTCTGTTCAAATTTCGGACGTATCAACTATTTAATATCAGCAAAAGAAGTTAATAGTCTATTGAACAACTTACTAATAATGAAGGTCTGGTAGATTTCTTGTAACAAGGTAGCACAAAAATTTAAACAGGCAAGTTAGGTTTGAATGGACTAACAAGAAAAAGTATGTGCTTATTTTATGTGTTCTTGTTGTTTATTGCAAAAGAAGCGGGTGTTCCGAACAAACACTAAATGGCAAAATTATTAGGATGCCGCGTAGGCTTAATGACAAATTTCAAATTTCGCGTAAGAAGACGTGTAAAGCATCGAAACAATCACACCACAAGACAACAATAACATAGAAGTAACGCGAGCTAAGGCAAACTTGCGAGGCAGTAATGGGCGCATTTGAGTTTAATATGATCAAAAAAATTATTTTGTGCTTTGTTTAAAATCAAAATTAATTTAAATTCAATAATTCAGGACTAAGAAATGAGTATTTGCTTGTGGCCCAAAGAGCAACCAAAGATAGGGCCATCTCAGAAACAAATCCAGAGGTCGCCGGTATGGGACTTAGAAGTGTGAAGGAGGCGGCAGTCTAGCAAAATTAGGAACAACAAGAATTCCATAGAATATTCCAGAAGGTTCCATATAATTGAAATAAATTATGTAATCGTAAATGACTCATTACTGTAACTGATATCTACATGCAACTAGTAAAACAATCAGGCATATGCAGCATAATAATAATCTACGAAACACAATTGCAAATATTTGCATTAGACTATATACTAATTCACGACAAAGACTTATAAGGTTCCTTGTTTATTTAACTTCCTCATAAGCCTCAAGGGTGTCGATTAAGAAATGAGATATATTAAGATATAAATTATTACCACTGCTACAAAACGTAATTATAGTTTCTAAGTTTGAGTTAGTTCAAATATTGCACATTCAGCTGACTTTGTTATATTATCTAAAGAATAAACGCTTTTACCGCAATTTTCAGCGTGTTTTGCTGCTTCAGTAACAAAGAATACAATAGACCTTTACGTATAGATATGTTTTTTAAACAGAGGAGTTTAGTGCATTTTATTGTACTAAAACTTGCGACTTATGAACAGTTGCTTACTTTTATACAGCCCTTATATGTAGGTGTACAATATTCATCAAAAAACTAGGCTTAGAAATTTTAAAATACTTTTCGAATCTGTAATCTAATTTTCAATTAGATGATGTATAACTTAAATGAAGAAAAAGATTCCTCCGAGAAATGGCACGAATTGTAAAAATTAATTTGGCACAAGTAAAAAGCCATGAAATTGTAATAAGCACAAATCTAAGGCTTCGCACCAAAAGATTTTTATAACCTAGATAAATAGGCAAAAACATAAGTTTGCATTTTCAACCAGCGTGACACAGCACCAGCAGATCAATGGTTTCGCCCTATGTGGGGCTCATCATAACTGGGTAGCTGTGCACACTGGTTCAAAATGGAAATATAAACAATAGATGGCTCTTCCATTATTTGTCATCAACACCTACATAGTTTTATTTGTTTAAAAGGAAATAACTTTACGCTAATACCCTTAAGTTGGTACGTCACTGGCATTATATACAATGTGCCCCAAATGTATGGAGTCATAATTCTGCAGGTTTAACCAGACGTTGTATTAAAAATGTTTCAAGTAGAAGTTGCTTAGCAAAGTATTCCACACATTATGGCGTAAAACTAAATATTTCACGATGACGTCATTTGGAGTATGACGTGATCAATACTTTTTTAAATGGAGCACTTCGTATATTAATAGTTTTTTGCATTAGTCTAAGTAATACGTTTTAAAATGGTTTAAAATATAAATGGTGTAAGGTTAACAGTTTTCGAGATTGTTTTAGTGCTAAACGGAAAAATGTTGATAAGTTTAGAATGCTATACAAATTGTTTTCATTGTTTTCAATAAAATGTAGTAAACTGTCACAAGTTTTGTAGTAGTAATTGTTAGTGTAGAATGGTATACTTAACAAAAAAGGAAATAATTATCATTTTAATGATGAGGAAGTATGCGCCCTTTTTAATGAGATGAATACAAATCGTGAGCCAATCACCCAGTTGGTTCTCAGCAAGACTCTAACGCAGTTTAGAGAAACCGATCATGTTATAGAGGTGTTTCTAAAATTGAAAAGAATTGATAGAATTCACAAGAAGCTAAATGTGTTGATAGAACTAGTTGAAAACCCGCACTTATCGACTTGTCAACTAGCTCTAAATTACGATTTAAGTAAAGGTTCATTCATGGCATTTTAATAAAGGCAAAACAGCATTCCTATAAACCCATTTTATTGAAAGGGTTTTACGAAGATGAATATAATAGACGTGTTGAATTTTGCGAATACATGATGGAACGAAATAATAATTACCCAAACTTTATGAATGAAATTATTTTCTGATGAATCCACTTTCTATCTAAACTGAAGGGCGAATAGGCACAATTTTGTGCTACTACGGGAGCTGAAATAGCACAAATATTGACCGAAACCTAAAGACATCCAGTTCGTGTCTTTTCTGACCGGTTGGGTCATTGTCTCGATGTTAATGGACAACATTTAGAACATTTATTACGTTAGATGTTCTGTTTTTTACAAGTTACGGTTTTTAAGTAATAAAAAATTAGTACCCTTTTTGGTGAATTTATTAATTAACTTTCAAATATCTCGAAACATGTTAACTTTACACTATTTAAACCTTGTGCCATTTTAAAAGATATTACTTAGACTAATGTAAAAAACCAATAATATACAGGATGTTCTTTTTCAAACAAGTATTGATGACGTCATAGCTCCATATTACGTCGTCGTGAAATGCTTAGTTTTACGCCAAAATGTGTAAAATATTTTGCTAACCAAGTTTTATTGGAAGCATTCCTTAATACAAAATTTTGTTAAACCTACAGAGTCATTACTCCATACCTTTGCGGCACACGGTATATACTTTTAATAATTATATAAAGAGATAATTCTTTAATAGAAAAATTTCATATCCCGGCTGGTTCTCGAACTTAGGTCTCTCTCTTAAATGACGAATGCTATGGCATTGAGCTTCCAGGCCGTGGCTTCATTCATGAACGAAAATCCTCTACAAAGTATTAATATATTTTGAATAGTTGTATATTCTCTCTTATACTATTTTATTATATAACCGAATGAATGAGTTTGCAATTTTCGCAAATTTAGATTCTGGATAACAGTAAGTGTTTATTTTTAATTATTAAAATTTATATTTAACTACAACTATTATGATATAATTCAAAGCAAGTATTAAATCCATTTTAGAACTTAAATGTTATTTATCGACAGATATTTTAAAGGACTACAGTAGGTATTAATTTTTAATAATTATATAAAGCCGAGACATACAATTTCTCTATTAAAGTTTTCTCTGTTTATATAATTATTAAAAATTAATATCTACTGTAGTAGATTAAAATATCTATCAATAATTAAAATTTAAATTCTAAAATGGATGTAATACTTGCTTTGCTT
>JAHWXV010306898.1:0-10986 GCA_024586415.1 Phrixothrix hirtus | reverse complement strand
TCCGTCCCTTGAATTTGGCCTTATTCAAGAGATACGGAAAGAACTACTCAAAACTACTGACACTAAAATTAGGGTTAATCTATATTTAAACACCGTCAACCCGCATATACGTCCATGATCTCAACAGAAGATATGTATTAGTGATCCCCCGTCACGCGGGAAGGTTTAAGTTCGCAAAAAAAGGACTGGCACCGGGACGTAGCCTAAATTTAACTTCTCGCCTGTTGTCGGTGACCTTTTTTTTGGTACTTACGCGTTTCGAAGGCCAACAGTAACGAAGCCAGAGAACAATAACAAAAAGGGGTACCTTAGTTTGGTTCGTCGAATTACCCAAAATGGTCCGTCGTGATGGCATATGGGTTCCCGCACCTTCGCAAGAACTTCACACGTTCAACAAAATAGCTACGGCGTGAAACGCGCTGGTCAATCCCCAGAGATGCGCCATTCATCTCTTAAGGCAGGTCTTCCAACATTTTACACTATGCTGAGTCTCTAAACACGCTGAACGTTTTTTTAACACAGAGCCAACACACGACCGAATTTATTACACTAACTACTCGATGAATTCGTACCAATTTCGAAATGTTATCAAACTCTATCAGGCGCTGACAATTACGATTCTCTGTCACACTTACTGGAATGAGTAAATTCTTAATCGACACGCACGTGAAAGAAACGCGTCTATCGTGTTTTTATCCGACCGAATCGCCAACCAATTTATTTATATCTCTCCACTTTGTTTTTTTTTATTTATTTCTCCCCATTGTCCTGTAAATAACGCCGTTTCTAAGAATAAAATATATGGCGGCAATTTAAAAAAAGAAAAGATTTGGTTCTTTATTCTTGGAATGCCAACAAAACCTGAAATTGGAACCGAAACTCCGATATAGTGCATTATTGAAAATCGAATACTTACATCATTTTCTGTTATTCATACCTCTTCTGTTAGCATCTTTACGTGTGAAGCTATACAATTCGTTGTCGGTGTTTACACGCATCTTAAAACCTTTGTTCAACTGATTGGGGTTTTACGAATATTCAGCTGATTTTGCGGCCCCACTCTTAGTACTAAGAGGAATGCGCGAACCGGTGGAGTTACTACGCATGCAGCTAGTAGAACTGTGAAAGACATCACTTTGCTAAAAGTTTTGAATCCCAATACTACTTCTCTATAGAAGAAAGTAAGTGATGTTACGTCTGTGCACCCCTCACACATATTAACTGAAGCCCGGTGTCCGCTCAATCATTCGTGCAATGTTAGCCTATCTAAGCAACTTATTTATGAAGTGTTTTTTGTAAATTCGCCCATTTAGAGCCACTAACATAGATTAGCTGTTGTTATTCTTCAAGGTGGTTGGCCATTTTACTTACTATAACAATTCTTATGCAATGGGGCTAATAGCCGTAATAGCCGGTGCTCAAATAATAGACTGTAACTTGCAATTTTAGAACTTTAGACATTCCGGGCCATTTTTCTGAAATTCAGCATCACTTCATAACTTAGAATGTGGGCGAAATAAAATCCATAGTTATTTGTGTTCATAACTTACTGAACAAAAATAAAACAACACAGAAATCGCGTGGTCGCGTATACATACACTACCTGAACAGTGACTGACAATATAGGACAAGAATTTTTAAGTTTTATTATTTTTTCTTTACGATCTACGTACAATTTCTTTTGTGGTGTAATTTTAATTACAATGAAAAAAAGGTTACTTCTATCACGTTAAACTTTCAAATAACATTAATATCCAGTTAAACTACCCGAAATAAGGACCCAGCCTCGCAAACGGTCGGGTAGTTTTGATTTTTGGATATGTGTTTTATGTTGAGGTCTTTATTAAAAATCCAAGTTTTCGACCTGCGCGCTCCGGCATATTAAAAACAACGAAAATGCCGAAATTTTCTTAATTTTTATTAAATACATCCTAAACTGTGGATCTTACTGCAAAGATGTTTTCTAGAAGTATCAAATGTGCTATAATTTAACAGCTGAATCGTCTTTCTGAACCCAATAGTTGCTGAGATACAACACTTCAAAGTTTCAACTAATCTGTAAAATACCACGAAAATGCATTAAAGATCCATATTTATTTACCGTCTGCTAGACCGCACAGTCAAACTGGTAGCATAGACCGCACAGGTGTGTGAAGAAGAAAAGAGGTATGACGGGAGAGTTAATGCGAGCGCATGCTTGTGGCAAATTTAAAAGGAAGTCAGTTGTGTGTTTGCATACGTAGCGACGATACACGTTTCGCAATAACATTTGAGACATTTTAAGTGCATGATGACAACGCTCGACATGAATACCATATGTTCCGTCAGAGGAAATTATATCAAGCACCGGCAACTAAGTATGCAAGAGGGTATCGAACCGATTTTAACGTCGATGAGGCAATGGAATATATTTATTTCTATTCTAAATGTAACGAATATTAATTTTCTCTTGATGAATTAATAAGTCAAATCAAAAGCAATTTTTACAATAAGGATTCAGCTCCAGAATCAGCTCTCAAATTAATTTCATGTGACTGCAACAAAGAACTTCGGTGTAGAAAATCAATATTGTGCGCATTTTGTACTGAACGATCTTGCGAAAATGTGCAATGTGCCAGAAGTGGTACTTGATAATGACAATGTCGATGAACCCGGAAATGAATGCGACATTAACCACCATGACCATATCGAGAAGGAAGAATCAAAAGAGGAGATGCCTGGTCCTTTTAAGCGACGCAAATTATAGAGCCTGTGCTATAATTGCCGTGTAAATTCCCACGAAAACATAAATTGTCTGTTTCTTAAATAATTGTAATAAATTACACTGTATTGTCGTTTTTCCAAAACTGCCAAAACTTTGAAGTACAATATCTCAGCAACTATTGGGTTCAGAAAGATGATCACAATTTAGGATTTACTTAGTAAAAATTAAAAAAGATCGATGTTTCGGTGTTTTTACAACATGGTGGAGTTCGAGGAAGTACTCCAAGGTCTAGAACTTGGATTTTTAATAAATATCTTAATATTAAAAGCATGCAAAAATTGAAACTAGCCAACCTCTTGCAAGGTAAAATGTTCACATTAATTGAGCTATAAAGTATGAATGTAAGGTATTATACATATCACCAATATGTACTACGATTTAGAATGTTTTTCTCTTCATGTTCCTTTACATTGGTTTTCGAAACTTTCTGATATCAATGTCAAGCACTTTGTCATACCACTTACCCTTGGTTATATGTTTCGTTGGTGTTTTGTTGAAACCTTTCTCCACTTACGATACAAATGTGAATGAAGAAAGTATATTTTAAAGCTCACGTTACAATTTAATTCTCGGTAACTCCTAAGAAAAGCGTCAATAGTACTTTAGCTTTAGCATTTTTTATATTCTAAAACTTTTGGGCTACCTTTTTAAAAGTATTGCAAGCAGCGCGTTTTAGGAAATTCCATATCTCGCATCAGTAGGTTAGTTTGAGACCTTACGAAGACCCCTTCTTTCATTTCTGCATCATTAGGAAATCTTTGTTTGAGATACTGAAATCCATTTCCTTCTTTGTTCATGACTTTCACAAAGTTTTACATCAAACTCAGTTTTATAAGCAGCTAAGGTACAAAACTTTTGTTACGCTAAACTATGGACAGGTGAATTATGTGTTTTTCCCAGGAATATACTACTCCCTTGGTGGTCAGTTCCTTTTTCGGTTATGCCACTCACAAATGAAACAACAATGCATGTTGTAATCCGTGTTGTAAACCACGCAGAATTACGATAAGCTTTAAATTGGCATTGATACGCCACTTATACGTTCTGTTATTAATTTTGTCAAGAAGACCTACTATATTTGTATAGAATTCTTTAAGGCGAATAGCATGTCCAACATGAACAAATCTGTAGAACAAGAGCTTTTAAATGCAGTTTGAAAGAGACGCTATTCTTCTGCATTGTATTCATAGCCCATTTCAAGCATTAAATCGTCAAGATTATTACAGAGAGAAATACAGTGACAATTTCTTCTGGAGATTGCGATTTACCGAAATACGCGTATATGGAGGTAACACTTTTCTTGTTAACGTGATCTTAATATCTCAACCTGAACTTTTGATACATTTAGATCTCAACACAATTTAAAATAAGGTACATCTTCTTGGGATGGTAAAAATTCCGCATCGGTGTCTGACAGTTCTTAAGTAGTTGCTTCTTATGTTTCTGTATCACGTTGTTCTACTTCCAAAGCGTTCGGACATCTAAGTACTGGAAGAGGTTTCGAGTGAAATACTGAACCAATTACAAAAGGTAAACTGGGATAAATAATGCTTTTCTCATTTATTCGAGAAAATTTGAAGGTTTGCGTGAAGTAAAATTAATAGCCCGTATTATGTTCCGTTTGATCATACCAAGTTATAGAAATCGCAAACAACATTGCCATGCTCTTAATATTTAACCAGTCTCTTAGAGTAACCACACGTCTTGCACAGCAAATTTTAGAAGCCCAAAATCTTTATAGGTTTTTAATTTTAACACCAAGTGTAGTACTGCGCTTTTTTTACTGCAGGGATAATATCTCAGACGAGTTTTTTAATTCAACAGATGCAGCATCTGGTGCAACAAATTGCATCACAAACGTTTCTAATTTAACCGGTGAAACACTGATGTGCTACCAAAGTAGTTTCTAAATTATCTGATAGATTTATGATGATCTCAGCTATTCCATCAACTTTCAAAGCTGATGTTTCAGATAAATAGGAATGGGGGATGGCGAATTGAAATATAACCTCACAGTTATTCTTGCTTATTAATATTAATTCTTCAACAAATCGGTTTTCACATTAACATGTGTCAAATATGACAGTATCTACCCTATTCATACTAATATTTTATGATTTGACAAAAAACTTTGTTCCTTATATCTATTATATCAGAGTTGAATCAGTTCGATTTCTAAATATACCACAAATCAAAATAATCCAAGGTTAATCTTAAATGACATCAGCAGCTTCACTGATATATCTATGATGAATTAAGGAAATCGTCTTTCGTTTCTATTGTGGAAAACTAATGAAAGGATCAGTTACACACTTTCGAGACATTATTGATAGAAAAGATTACGTATCAGTGCAACATGAAATTACAAATTTCTAAAGTATATTTGGATTAAAAGCGAATAGGGGCGTGACCAAAAAGTAACGAAGTCATAAATATGCAAAACGTGCAGAACTTGTTCGGACTTGTTCAAAAAAAAAAACAGTATACATGTGGTTTTTATTAGTATTTAAAATTAATTTAGGAACAGAAAATTCCTCGAATTTCTCAAAATTTTGACGCGGTGGAACAAAATTTTAAACATTTTCATAATCAGTATAGAACATTAGGCACGATATACGTATTCAAGTATAAGAAAAATGAAATCTTTGTTAACCATTGTAACCAGTTATGATTCATGAAAAATGTCTAAAGTCTCAATACGAAGCTCCAGAATGTCCAAGGCCTAAATTTCAAATCACTTCGTCAGCACTGCAAATTATTTTACTTAAGTGAAAATTGTTATTTAAATAAGTAATACTTATGTTGCTGTCAGATGCTATTTTTTCAAAGTTTCTTACAAATTGTCAAATGAATATTCAGGGCGAGTGATGCAATAGCGAATTTGACTTGCTACACCGCACCATGGGGTGCATATTAACTGCTTTCTATTTATAAAAAATAGTATGAAAACTAGAAAAACTGCAAAATATTGTATTTTTTTTGTAAAAGGACAACATCTAATGTGTACTGCACTGGTGTAATACAACAAGTCGAATTTGCTATAAATAATCCTAATCGCTAAACCATTTTTGTCTTGATCACTAATATTGAACAGAAATCAAGGAGAATAATCCGAGAGGCAATAGAAATAGAATAACGACCAGACAATATCAATACACGAGATGATACTCAAAGATTACCAACAGCTTGGAGACCCGTTGTAAATCAATTCGCAAAAACGCAAACTAAAATAAAAATAAAAAGAGATAGTATAGAAAGTCCGTCAACAGTAGGCGCTATCACTCGGAGCTGAGCTAAGAACTTTCACTCAAACGCAACCAATCACGAAAACAATAGGGTATGTAAAGACAGACCGACTCCAGAGGACATCAATTCGATACGAATAACGAGATCGAGAAATCAAAAATTACAACAGACTTGATAATGGCAGATGTGATTTTGCCGAAACGTCGTCAACAGACAAACGGTTCTTTTCAGAACCAAAACAATATTAGCGCGGAAAAATACCCGGAAACCAAATTCAATATAAAATACCCGCGGAAACCTAAAACATAACACACACACACATGCTACTTTCTACATGAATTTCTTATGCATCGTGCATAACTATGAATTCTGTTCATTCAAGTGTAATTCGGGGGATGTAGGACGAAAGTGGACGGTAGCATCAAATAAGTTTATGGCGTAGAATTTAACTTGTACAAAACCACCGAAAAATGTTTTATAACCTATGCATACTGCTTCTCGATGTTTGACGGCATACCATACAAGGAAAAACATTCTCTTGCTTGTATATGTATTCTTTATGATTTTTAACTGCAATTACTAACAATGAAAAATGTTTCCGTGCAAGATGGCGTGCGTTCTTGCGGCAGTGCGTGCGTGCAAACGTGCTTGCGTGTGTGCGTGAGTGCGTGTGTGCGTGCGTGTGTGCATACATGTGTGCGTGCGTGTGTGCGAGATACTTGCTATTATTAAACCTCTGGTTTATTTGGAGATTTTAGGAATTGATGTTTTAATATTTTTAATTACGAAAATGCTTTTATATTAATTGTGTATAATTAATTTTTCAACCTAGAAGATCAACTGATATTAAGTTAAATTATTTCTTTTAATTTGGATTTATTTTAATCTTTATTAATTGGTTTTAATTAATAGAATGTTTATATCCTATATTTTCTATTTTATTTTAATATGGGGTTATCTATTTTTTTATTCCAATAAATTCAATGTATGCTGTATTTTATACATATGATGTTATGCTAATTCTTGAAATTTGAATATAAAAATTTGGATTGGTTTTTGCAATCAATCTAAGAGGAGGGATGAAACGACACAAAACAGTGTTTTTCTCTTGTAGAGTTAACACATTTAAGTATACAAATAGCGCAAGGTCTAATTACTCACTCATTTATCGCAAAATCTAAATTAAAGCATTTAAATAAAAAAAAGAGTCATCCCATCTTCTACACTGCACCTACGAAGGTCTAAAAAGGCGGAATCTCAAAGCCGACCCAAAGTATTTAGTTCAGGGTGTAGCTTACCACGAGGGTATCTTCTTGGACGAGCCAGACTGTTGATTGAATTGGGGAGCTTCAATATCTACCATATCGCCACTAATAAATACAATCCAGTAGAAATTATACGTTTACATGTGTTGATGAAGTTCTCGTGAACGCACACACTGTTTGAGCTGTAAATGGCAACACTTGGAAAATTCTTTAGGTTGGTTTGGAAAATTAGTATTTATAAATATATTACACATCAATTAAAGAACGCCTTTTTATTCAATAATAAGGAAGAGCGATATTTCAATTTTTTGTATATTTTGCAGAATGACCTCGTAGGAACTTCATCAGAACGGTATTATGAAGATGGTCTGATAAATTGCCGGTTAAACATGAGAACACAACTTTTCTTTAAAATTTCAATTTATTTCTCTACATAGTCTCTTTTTAGCTCGATAAATTTAGTCCAACGTTTTTCCAATTCATTAGGCCATCCTTGTAGTACGATTTATCAAGTCCTCGAAAATATGCATCAGTTTCCCATTCAACTTCCTGATTTGATTTATTTCAATCTCCTTTCACTAAGTCATTTTTTTCAGATTTGGGAATATAAAGTAGTCACAGGGAGCTAGATCAGGAGAATATGGTGGATGTGGAATCAATTCGTATCATAGTTCATCCAATTTCTGTTGAGTTTTCCATGATGTGTGAACTGGTGCGTTGTCATGATGAAAATGCAACTTTCTTTTTTGCCAAATGTGGTTGTTTATTATTTATTTCAACGTACAATCGGTCCAGTAATGCCACATAATAATGTCCTGTTGTTTTTTCTGCGTTTTAAGATAATCGATGAGTATTACACCTTGTGCATCCCAACAAACATTCGCCATAACCTTTCCAGCTGATGCAACCGCTTTTGCTTTTTTTGGTGCACTTAACCAAATTCAACCCATTGCTTTGATTGTTGTGTGTAGTATTGGATACATGTTTCATCTACGGTTATGAATCTACGCAAAAATTCATATGCATTACGTTGAAACATTGCTTTGAAATGGCCACACGATTGCGTTTTTGTTCAATTGTCAACAAACGCGGCACCCATCTTGGTGACAGCTTTTTCATATGTAAATGTTCATGCAAAATGTTACCCACGCCTTCTTTTGAGGTGTTTGCGATGTCAGCTATCTCACGTATTTTCACTTGTAGATCTTCCAAAACGATATTATGGATTTTATCGATCATGTTTTTTTGTGGTCACTTCGATTGGTCGACCCGAATGATGTTCATCAATTATGTTTGTACGGCCACGTTTAAATTTTGCAAACCAATAAATCACAGTTGAATTCGCTGGAGCAGATGTGCCATAATATTTATCAAGCTTTTCCTTTGTTTCTTTCATGGTTTTTCCACGGAAAATGTAATGCTTAATCAAAGTATGAAATTCGATTTTATCCATTATTTTAACACAATCACAAGTTGTTCGCTTTTTACGGCTGTCAAACATAAACTAAATGACATATAGCGCTAAAAATTTACACGCAGCCTGCTAACAGATTGTATTTGACAGAAATGATATATGTTCGGTAATCAGTGACGCCATCTCTTGGAAACCGGCTAATTATCAGACCGACCTCGTATAGCGAAGTAAAGTAGTTGAGTAAAAGCTTGTACATGCTATATGAAGTTCAATAATATTTCAATAACTGACAAAGATACACATATATTGTAGCTGAATGGTTATTAATAAAGATATTAAACAGCAATTCGCCATCACAGATTTATACGAAAACCAAGTAGCATAAAAAGAACATGTAGAATAATGTATTATTATATAGAATTAATGGTTTTCTCTAATTCATAAAATAAAACATCTTTATGACAAATGTATTTAAATTGGAAATTTTAATATAGGATTCAATATGCTTAAGCATATTGTAACGAGTTCAAAAACATACATATCCCAACATCTCTTATCAAAGATGACTTAATACCGCTATTACCTAGCGCTTGACGCAATAAAATATAATATAGCGATTAATGTTATATTATGTTCTTAAATTTTACCTAACTTCGATATTCTAAAATAATTATTTACATTTTAATACGCATTAAACATGTTGATGCGAATTAATTAAATTGTGTTTGATGGCATCAACCTCCTCTTGCTTTTTGATTCTAAATATAAATCCTAGCAATATCAGGTCACTCTTAATTTATTTAAAAGTTTTGTTCTATTTAAATGACGTACGATTTAGAACATTTGTAAAGTTTCGATTTAATTTTGGTATATATTGTAGTTAACCACCCAAATTTACAAATCATTCTTATTAAAATTACTGTTTGGTACATCACAAAATGGTCTAACGTAAATATTATAATTGTTTGAGATTTATTGAATCTAGCTATCGAATCACCCCATACATGAAGTGAGAGCAAGATTACCAGTCGTAGTAAAACATAAACATTTCAAGTTAGCTGTTCACGATATAACAAATGCTAAACAATTGGAGTGACTGCAAATGTTAACCGGGAAGGAAATAATCCTATTATACATTTTAAAATTCTGTCTTTCTAGGTTTTCTTTTAGCGCAAATTATTAATGTAAGGCCACTGTGACACTTAGAATGATCATCAGTTAATGCGATTTCAAAAGTTAATATTTAGTACCTAATTGATTTTGTTATTCATTTAAATGATAGCAACAGAAGCTTTTTAAATCAATAAATCGTTCCATTTTGTGACTAATTTAATGTATGTAGTTTTACATTAATGTGTTGTTGTTTTTAATCACGAAAAGCTAATTGAATAAACAAACAATCGATCTACAGTTTACATAATGTATTATGTAAAATAAATCTCACTTTCGATAATGGTACTTGCATATATGATGAGTGCGTCATTACTAGAAAATATTATTACAAATGTAATGTACAGATTTACCTATAACATTGTATTTTATCTTTTATGTATTGAACAGGATTATACGTATACATTAATAGACAGTCATTCAAATTTAAATTATTACATAAAACTGTGTTATGACAATAACGTTAAAATCAAGACACGTCGAATTGTTAATACCAAAAATAATTTAAATTAAAGTAGACTTCAACACCCACCATGTATGTAAATATAGAATTGCCACCAAGTAAAGTCAACTTGCACATTTCGGATTAACTCAAGACCAGTCTCTAGAAACAGTCTATCAATAGAAAGAATATTCGATGGATATTATTGGCAAACTTGTACAATATGAAATAGAAGGTATTTTGTAAGTAAAAAAACAGACAATACGGCATAGAACAGTATGACGGTATAGCAGAAGTTCTTAAACTTGCGTGATTTATTTCTGCTTTATTTGATTAATTGTAGTATGTCTACGGAATCAAAAATTATTAAAAGTGTTAAATACCGATATAATTAGTTAATAAAAATGTTCAAATTTTAAGCGCGTGAAAAAAGGTAAGTTGCTCAAATTTCAATTGTGTGACGTAAACCTCGTATTATCTTAAACTCAAAACTTGATTTACAAAAACATTATTCTATCAATCAAACTTTTTTCATATGAAAAATAAAAGCAATAGCAACTCATTGAAAAGAAGCCGTTAATCGTATTAATAAAAATCTGGTGTGAAACAACACACGACTTTCTCTTACGCACATATGCCACATATGCCAATAGTGTCCACAAATTATTAGATTATTGCCTACGTT
>JAHWXV010306818.1:0-10676 GCA_024586415.1 Phrixothrix hirtus | reverse complement strand
CTATATTTTTCAGACCAATAATCAAGGTATGCAGGCATTTCGACAACTCCCATAATTACATGAATGGCTAAAAAATCATAGAATTCTTCCTCTGTTAGTTAGATAGATTTGCCAGTTTTCTGAATGGAGTAACAATTTGTCTGTTCAATAATATCGGCTATATCTTTTGAAAAAAACATATGGAAATAGATCAAGGGTGTAGCAGTAGGGCCGGGTTATGTTTTCAAATTCTTCACCTTCTTCTTGCTCTATCATCACCCTGTGATGAAACATTGCTTTTTTCCATTTATATGCTAACTTGAACTTCTCACCCTTCTTCACTCTTTTTGCAGCTGTAGCAGTTACAGCAGAGCATGTTGCTCTTGTTTTTTGAGCTCGGAGTGAAGGCGCAGTCAGTGTGATAGGTGTCGATGAAAGGGAAGGAATTGATGATAAAGATGGTATATTGTCATAGTAAAATTGGAGTGAGTGGAACTGTGTCTTCAACAATTTCTTCTGTATTATTACCTGCATTTATTACTGTGTCGTCATCAGAGAAGTCAATATTAAGATTTTCTAGCGAAGAGGCAAGCGATGGAGAGGAAGAGGATGAATTCGAATCAGAACAAGCAGGAGAGTTAAGTAGTTCTGCTTCAGATTTGGATGTTTCATCTGCATCTGAAGGAGCATAATCTTTTGGGACCAAAGCAAGTATTTTATTAGCGTGGTTTTGCTGTAGACAAGCGAAAACAAAACAATGTAACGAAAAAGCTATGAACACACACTACATTCTTAATTTGGCAATGTCCTCTATGTAAATGGCAATGTTCGGTGTGACGGACAACATTTAAAATGAAAAAAATAACAAAATCATTAAAATGTTAGTATTTATATGAAAAAATGTTTACAGGATTATTTTCAACCACTCAAACAAAACAAATAACAATTATTAATAAAAACAGTAAAATAAAATAAAGATTACCTGGAGCAAAATCGAAGAATGCAGTTTCGTAAAAATTTTGTTAACGAATAACATTAAAGTGTTGCCATAACTTAAAATGTATTTTCCACTATTAGGTTTTGAGTTGCCAAGTCATTCTGGTAAAATATCCGTATATAAAAATAATAATAGAAAGACGCAGAATTTTGTAATGTTTATGTTCGACACAGCAGACAGTATCAAATTAAGGATTAAGGACATGGCAATGTTTTAATAGTAAACGATCTAGATTTTAAAAAATTCAGTTGTAAAATATACCACTAAATGAACTATTTTGCGTATGGCCTTGTATATTAAATATGATCAGTTTTAAAAATACAAAACTGTCATTACTTTAGCACAATGCCTAGGGCATGTATAACATGTTAAAAGTGAGAATATAAAATTAAAAACTGAAAAGCCTTTCTGATATGTTTGCAAAGCTTTGTAATTAAAAATTATAATTTTTTTACCAAAATACTATTCCATTGAAAACCATTGATATTGGTTAGGTGTCTTACCTTAGGAAAATACCTATCCAAGTACTGCATGTAAATACAAGTCTTAAATAACAAAAAGAAAACAATTAAAGTAAACTTACATTACTAAAATCAATATCAGTTCCCAACTGACTTATGTATTTATCAGACAGTTCGTTGCACTCTGTCAACCTGCCGCATTCATACAGGATTTGTAAGAGTTCACCTTTGGTTTTTCTTAAAGCTAAAAGTAATAGTATAATTAAATATACTTCATAATGAGCTAAAAAGGGGCATATTACCATCATTCAGTTGTGATGCATTTGTACGTAATTGGTTAGTTGCTATCTTCATGAATGTTAAATTTGATTTTATGTCATCTAGACCATTCACAATTTTCACAACTTCTGATAACGCTGTTGCTTTTGAATATTCTCGTAATTGTTCCAAAACTATGTTACTACATTCTGGAAATAAAATTCATACATTTTTTGGAAAATAGATTTTTCAGAAGGAAGTTTTCAAAATTCAAGCTTTATATTAATAACTTGACAACTTCTTTAGTACTTACAGAAAGTATAAAATCAATTGAATAAGTAAGTAGATATATGAAAGTTATTCGAAGTATTTAAAATGACAGACAGGCAGTAATAAACCAAAATTTGTGTTTCATTAAGTATTTACTTTAAAAATAAAGCTAATACAGTATAGCTCTGTTATAACAAACTAGGAAATTGCAAGAATTTTGTTTGTTAAGCAATCGCTCACTGTAACACAACCATTGGAAATGCACGTTAACGCACTTGTATAATCTACAAATTAAAACCAAGTACATTGAATTAGTAAGCAGAAAAGTAATCTTGTCAATTATTTAAACACGGTGAAGTGAAATATAAACCTGACTTTAAATGAAAAATGTATGAACTGCCGAAGGTGATTGAAGGCCAACCAAATTACTAAAAGTTCAGCAAAATATCAACTAACTCAAGAAACGTGAAGTGTACCAAAGTGAAATTCCTTCACAGAAAATTTACTTCAGAGATAAATGGATGTACATTCAAATACATGACATAAATCCCATATTTTTTCCATGCTTTGCGGTGTCACACCATGATTAAGTAGGCAACAAGCTTTACAGAAGTTTTGCTGAACTTGTGCCATGTATGTATGTATCTCATTTAAAGATAACTTTTGATGTATTCTTTTTGCCACCTAGTAAGTGAGTTGCTTAGTTGAAGTGATTAACTAACATCTTACTTGCTAAAAGAAGGCATTTTTCTAACATAAGAAAGACATAATTCTTTGAACAAGGATTTCATGATTTTAGTTTATAATTACCATATAATTTACATTGATTACCAGGTTAAACGAATTACTGCACTTACTAGCCATTCTATATAATCGCTGATTGTAATGAATGCTATAATTCATATAAAACCTAACCTCAATAAATAAATCAATTAAATCTTACATAAAAGCTTGATTAATAGACTCACTTTAAATAAGAATCTGACTTGTATCCTAGTTGTTAGACACAAAATGTTAAGTTACTGAGATTCTCGGTTAATTTCACTTCAGTGGCAAAAAGAATACACTTTTTATATAATGGTAAAATGATGCATAAGTTGGCGTGCATTTAAAAATTATGGTGTGCCAAGCTGTATTTCACAAATAAGCAATAAGCTTTACATATCTGACAGAATTTTTGATGTGTATTTTGGAACTCCTTTATTAGTATCTACATGTGTTTGTCTAACGCAAGTAAATAAATTTATTTATTTTCTTTGATGATTAATTTTCAAAATTAGTTAGTCTTTTCAAATTAAGTTCATTATAAAGGATTGTAAAAACTAATTTACAATAATTAAAGGTTCATTTTTGTCCATTTGTTATAAATATGTTCATTAAAAGCAATTGTAAAATGTATGTTAATAAATGTAAATTAATTCGGGACTTGAGATTTTGTTCGTTACAGGTGATTGTTCTTTATATCATGCTATAACATAATAATTATCCAAGAACTCATTAAGAAATTAATTGATTTACACATCCTAATGTTTCATCACCTGGGAAAATTATCTCCAAAATGGTTAAGAAACTAGCTTCATAAGAATGATGTAATTATAGATAAAAAAATCATATTCAAAACGACATTATAACATTTCTAGCACCTCCTAACACCATGCAGAAGAGAATTGTATTTTTATCAGAGGCAGATAGTTCAACTGTAAGGATAATGTTAACATTACATGCAATGTTAGTTTATTTTATGTTCCTCTTCATAAAACCAATTAAGGCTACTTTAGTTCTTTGTCAAGAATTATGAGGTTATATAATATTTTAGGTGTTAACTTTTCAAATTTTAACAATAAATTCAGAAAAATTTACCCAGGGCTAAATTGATATGCTTGTCACTTTTATTATATATTTTGAAATATATATTTTGAACAGGGGATTAGATTAAGTACTTACTTTTTGTATTTTATTGTAAAAAGGGGTAACCGATGTAAATAAAGAAATATAATTGATTCTAACTAACTAAACAAAAAGTGGAACAGAATTTCACAGATGACTGAACATCTCCAGAGACAAAATATTTAGAATTCTTTGTCATAGTTGTTAGTCCGAGTTTCTGACAGTTTTTGCTTCATTTTCTTCTTAAGAAAAGTGACTTTCAGGTATGTCATATATAAAATATAGTTCTTTTATATGGATTCAATTTGTAAAATGCCTTTTATGTTTAGGTACCACCCTGTAGTTTAATGTACAAGATGTCCCAAAAATAACTCCCATTATGAAAACTATGATACTTTATGACCTGTAACGCAAAATTTCTTATAGATATTTTTCAAAATCTATTTTAAAATTTTAAAAATTTAAATGATAATTTGTTCTAAATACAATCCTGTCTACTAATTAATGGAATTATGAATTGAATGATAGTAAAAATGTACTACTTTAATACTGCTTATAAAAACATAATATTTGTTTAGGGCATGTTTATTGCAGTTTGGCTTATAAAAGTTCTTTGATATTGTTTACTTTCTTTGAAATAACTTAGACCAATTTTAAGTAAGTGATTACACTTTAATATTTAATTTTTAAAAATATTTATCGTCTCTTAAGGTTTAACTGTTAAAAGCACAAGATTAAAATAGTTTTATCTTAAATGTCAAACGAACTTAATACAATTCATTTTCTTTTCAAATTTGTAACGTGTTCAATGGAAATATTCTAAAACAAAATAACCAATTCCTTTTATGCAGACCAATAACAATATTTCTATTGAAAAAAATTTATTTATTTATTTTGCTTTGCAAACATTTTTAAATGTTTTATTACCTGTTAGGTTCATGAACCAGAGGTTGATAAACACTGTTCTAAAATATGCCAGGTAAGTAACATAATCCTTTTAACTTTATCTTCTAGCATGAATATTTTTAAAAGCATATGTTCCATACTTCAAGCTATATCAATGAGTAATACACATCAAGGGCAACAATATTACTATTCAACATAATACTATAATTGTTGATATTTCGAAAACTATACGTTTTTGAAAAATGCGAAATTGAAATTACTGCTTTTTTCAGTAAAAATTGCCATTCTAAAATAATGAACATGGCCCAAAATATTTTGAGTCACAGCATATAACCAGAACGGAGTTCCAATTCTAAAAATTAATGCGGTAGAATCATGTCTGTTTACAACAAAGATGAAACAGAAAGTAACTGAAAATAATGCATTGGCTTGAAACATCCATATCTTAAATTTAAATTTTACCAATTGTTTCTTAAGATTTTAAAAGAGCACGTCTTACTGCAGACTGATATAAGCTAAAATCAATTAACACAAACATGTTTTAAACATGTTTTCAGATTTGATATAAAAACTGCAACAAATCATATTGGAATAAACCATTTATAAAATGGAGGAGAAGTCATTTATGACTTTTGAAGTTCATGATATTTGTTAAATAAAATAATTTCAAACAGGACAAAAAATAATTTAAATGATCTTTTTAACTGAACTCAAATTTAATGAAGTAGGAATTTCTTTATTCTCAAAATAAAAATACAATACTCTAATATTTAATTTCATATGCTGCATTAAAAGAATGTTTAATTTTCATATACGGGATAGTTTCAAAAAGGTTAAAAACTGAAGTCATAAAAATATCAATTAAATAATTTTTATATGTATTTTATATATGGGGGTTACTTAAAAATAAAAGGCATTTCACAACACATCATTTCTTAAATACTTTAAGAAACCCTTAAAATATTCAGAGTTCACTGTAAAATTCCTGGGTACAGCACCTCATATTAATATCAAAAAATACATCAGCATTATCTTGATGCTGGATCTTGATGGATGTGCAATTTTCACAAGGGGAAAGCTGGATAATTTCCATTGAAAACTTTGAACTTTTGTCCCCATAGACCCAAGTTTTATCATCCATGATAACAATTCTTAAAACTGGCATGATTGCGCAATCCAATAAAATTGATAAACACTGAAAGATGTGGGACGAATTTTATACTCACTTGTCTAAATGTTCAAATTTGTTGTTAAAATATTTTAAACAGAAGCGTAAGAGATGTTCACATTTTAAAAAGTTTTACTGAAAGTTAGTTCCTCTTTGCTCATATCATTTTGCTACTCTTTCAATGTTTACCTCAGTTTTTGATGTTGAAGCTGTTCTGATTGCTCTTTATCTCCATACGATTCAGAACCATTATGAAATTGCTAGACTGCTTTTAAATCATCTTCATGATTATTGTAACATCACTATATAATAATTTTAATACTCGGTGCATTCAGAAACTAAGAATCGATTGCACATAAAGTACGCTCAGATCAGCAATCGTAACAGCATCACTTATAGTTGATTACTGAATCTCTTGTGCATCAGTACTATGAATTTTATTCTTCAACAATGGTAGTTTGCTTTATTGTGTTAAATTAAAATAGACATTAAAATTGAAAACCCCATCGATTATGAAGTGCAATCGGTGATAGGATTTTTAAACATAAAAAATATTCTGGTTGTGGAAATTTACCAACAAGTCATTGAAGTTTATGGCAGGAAATGTGTTGGAGTTGTTCGGCTGCATATTGCCATCCGTACACAGATATTATTTTAACAGTTTGGTTGGAAAATTTTTAAACATTCACCATACAGTTCATTTGTTTCTTCGCCTAAAGAAATTTTTGGGTAATGAGGGTCTAGGGAGTGACCAAGAAACTAATGGCTAGAGGGATTGGCAGTAAGTTTCTTCGACCAGGAATACAAAAACGGATGTCGTGATATGACAAATTCCTCAATATATTTATTTATTTGTTCATTTTAGCATAGTACTAATTTACAATATTAATTTACAAATTCATAGGGATATGTGCATGTCTTAAATAATTATAATTACAAATTCAAAAGAAGTAAACACTACATAGTAGTTAATTTATACCCTAATATATACTGTTTTAATTGTTTCTTAAAAGTCAAAATTGTGTCACTGTCTTTAAAATGGCAACTACGTAGAAAAACAGTGTATATGTAAATAATTTTTGACACAAATATCTATACAAACTATGTCCACACTTTTTTATACCCAATCGATTCATAGTTTCTGGGCGTGCCTCATATTTCATGTGTTTCCTTATTGCAGCTCTTTGAATGCATATAATTGAACATATTTCATGTTCACATTACTGACTTGTTGTCCCATAAGTATTATTTTGGTGCATATAATTCTAAAAAATAGCGCTTTACAAAAAAAACATTATCGACTTTTCCTTAGCACTTTTTGCAGTTAAATGCGTTATATATGAATAATGATGTCACACTAAGTGTAGTTCATGAGTGGCTACGCTGAGTTAAGGCCAATGCACCATTTTCTGTATTAACATTCCCTCCCTATCTTTGTGTTGGATGATGCTCAGTATCAACATTTACCACACTTTTTGATCGCAATATATAAATGTTGTTGATTTTTGTATAATTTGTTTTGTCTTGTTTTTTGTTTCCTTCGTTAATTTTTCTATTTGATTTTTTAACAGAATGCTTTCATTGTGTGTGGTTATTTTGACATTTTTGTCTATTCGGTTTGCATTTGACATTATATTTTGGTTGTTCCCATGTAGAAGTTGAATTTTATTTTTTGTTATAATTTTATTAATATAATTAGAATGCTTGTTTTGATTTGATTATGAAAGAAAAATTAAAATTTGGTCGTTGTACTCTTTGGCATGATCAGTACCTGGCAACGTACCGTTCAGTACTCATCACCTTGGTATATGAGTAAATTATAACAATTCATGCATCAAAAAACTTTACTTAAAAGTTTAAAATAATTTTACGCAAGTATACTGGTTCAAATGGAGAGAATTATATCAGCAGAAAAGATTTTAGCACCCTAACAAGTTATAAAAAACTAAGCAATCATGTATTCTTCAGAAAACATACAACTTGCCACATATTTTGTAATTGTAAACAATTCTTATCAAATACTGTAATACGTATACAAATAATAGTTATGAAAGTCATATGTTTACTTTGTATTGTTGGTTTTATAACATAAATGGTTATATTTCTGAAATTACATTTTATTATTCAAAAAGTATATAAATTCGTTAGGTAAAAGTGTCGATACCTTTTTTGATTTGAAGGTAAATTTATTTTCAAGTTGTCGTCAAAGTCTCTCAGTCATACTTAATTTGTCCCTAGACTACATAGCATTTTACTTACTATCCAAGGTATTAAAAAGAAGATTTTCAAATTCATGATAATTTGTAATCAACAATGTATCAATTTGATTGCTAGTAGCGCCTAAGAAAATATCAGTATCTTTAATCCCAGTCCTAAGATTGTCAGGTAACTCATTGGTGCTATCTTGCATATGTTGATTGCTTACAAACACGCACACCACTCCAAATCTGAAAAAAAATTAAACATGTCACATTAGTATAAAAAATATTTAAAATAAAGACATACAGCATCAAAGTTCCAACAATAATCAGTAATGTTGCCAGACATATTTTTCTACAAAGATCACCTTTCTTATCAAACGGTTTGGATCTTCCACCACAATTTCCACAACATCGGCAACAACAAAAGCACAAACCACATAATGGCATCAGAATTGCAAATAGCACAAGAATTATGAGAATTACTAAAACAGCTACGTAGTGTAACAAAATAGATTGCCATTCTTCTTCTAACGAGCCTAGCTTCAATTTTCCATTTTCAACTTTGAGCAAACCTGTAATTTTAAAATTATGATATAAGGATACAATGTAACAAAAAAATTCTCATGATAGTTCAAGGTTATTAGAGAAATGCAAGAGCAAACAAAGTAGTTTAAATATTCTCATGAACTACAATAAATAATGTGAGAAATTTTGTTAGAAGCTTTGGTAAAAATATCTTTACATAACTTCTTTGTTTCAAACTTTTGATGATACATTTACGATTATGTTAATAATTCCCATATTTAATTATGTCGGTTTAATAAATCACAGGGAAAACAATGTAATCTTATCTAACTCATTCAAAAATTTAGCTTGTTTACTTAGTAAAAAAAACTACTCATTTTTGTTTAGCTTTCAGAAAACTGATAAAAATCAATTATCGAATTAATTAAAAATACTTTGTAAATTAATCGGAATTTTGTACAACAAAAAATTTACAAAAGGAAATAATAATCTTTTTACGTGCTTAGATGATACAGGAAAACCCAATTATATAATACTGTCATATGCTTTCCATTCTGTGCTCATCACGGTCAACGAGCAGAATTACATGGAAGTTTTGCACAACAATAATTCGCAAATGAAATTGAAAAGGTCAAATTTTAATAAATAACAATAATACAAGTTTCAATTTAGAAATGAAATGGGTCAATAGCATTGAGGATTATTTACATCCTTATAGTTATCACTGCTTTCTATCTCATAAAATAAAAGCCTTGAAATACTTTGGTGTACAATTACAAATATAATTTTATTCCTATTAAGAAATATCAAAAAATATATGTACATACTTTAACATGGGAACATACTCACACAATAAAGTTATCATAAAGCAAAAAAATGTATTCAATTAATGTACTTTATATTAAAATCAAAATACTTTAATGTTATATGTTTCGATTACAGCAGAATAAAAAAAAATGGTCGAGCAAGGTAGTTAAAATTGTAACAGCATTAACGTATATCGTTTTTAACACAGCAAGTGTTACTCTTTCCCAAGAAGTAGCAAAGTAAAAATATTTCTAACAATATGTAAAATTACCGAGGTATAGGTGCCTGGCAACCGGTACTAAGATTTATTCTGGTGTTAGAAAATTTCTTAGCAATCTTCCCTATATTGAATGTTTAGAAAATTTTTTAAATTATTAGGAATTCGGCAACATTCTCCAGAGATCAATATCATTTGGAAGCAATACAATTGTTTACTTATGTGAGATTGGTCCTTGATGCCACACCAGAAAACAGTATGCAATTTTGTGAAGTAAAGAAACAAAAAACTATAAAAGAGAA
The DNA here is from genome assembly GCA_024586415.1 of Phrixothrix hirtus. Lineage (NCBI taxonomy): Eukaryota > Metazoa > Arthropoda > Insecta > Coleoptera > Phengodidae > Phrixothrix > Phrixothrix hirtus. The sequence continues at coordinate 698 of JAHWXV010306818.1, read as the reverse complement.
AAACAATTGAATTTGTTGCAATTTAAGTATATGAGCGTTGTTACAGCAATAGGTCGTATGTTACAAGTGGCATTTTAACTATCGGCAGAGTAGTTTTATAACTCTATGAGACATTGTACAAGAACACCCAATTTAATAAGGTCTTTCTAGCAAAAATGTTCAATGCCACAATTTCTGACAACTGGTTTCTTTAAGTAGTTGTACGTTACATTTTACATATGACTTATTGCAGTAACATGTTAACAGTAAATTTTTATAAAACACACAATTTTGACAATTGTTGAAAAAGATTTCAGTTTACTTAAAGTGATGTCGTAAAATAATAATGAAAACTGTACCAACTGCATGAGATGGGATAATTAGAATGTCAAGGACATGACTCTCGGTATATTGATAATTCATTAAATTAGACTAAATTTGGTATTTATTGGCTTCATTCTTATATCCTTCAATTAATGAGATTTCATCTCTTGTTGTACAAAATGAAAAAATATGTGACTACAAAAATTGAATAAGAAAACTATTTAGGGACAATTCTGCAATTATGATTTAAACTTTGGAAAACAATTGAAGTAATAATACTTTTGGTAATAGTATCATGCTCGCACTCCCTTAATCATGGAAACAATTAAATCAACATACAGTTATTCTGAAAAGTTTTGGAATGAGACAATACATGATCCTGTTGTCACGGGCAC
>JAHWXV010306773.1:0-11122 GCA_024586415.1 Phrixothrix hirtus | reverse complement strand
CATATATATATATATATATATATATATATATATATATGTATATATGCTATTTTCTAGCAAGCCACCGTGTTTATTGAGGTATTTCTCGCACGGCAACCCCAGCTTTTGTATTCTTTAGTTGAAGGAACTTACCGTGAATCCATCTAGGCATTTCTTCACAATATCTTTTGTTCTTAAGTCACTCTCTAGACTCTAACCTACAAATTTCTTTAAGTGAAGATACAAACGAAAATCGCTTCCGACCAAACTGTTGAGGTAATGCCTGCGTATAGATGACGTTATGCCACCGTGAATTTTCTAACATCCCGTACTAGCTCCAAAAGATTTTCATTTATTTCTTTGCCTAAACAAGTTTTTTAGTAGTCAGAGTCTAGGGAGTGCCCAAGAAACGAAAAGGACTGTGTAAAAATGGCTATACTGTAAGTTTCTACGACGAAGGATACAGAAACAGGTGTTGCAATACGACAAACTCCGGAATGAATATGGAAATGAGGTATAAAAATAATGGATATACGTAGGTATGTAAATTTTGACAATAAAAATATTTCCACAAACTATTTCTGTACTTTTTACTCCCAATTGGTTTTGAATTTATGGAGACGCCTCGAATATCATTAATCGATGCCAAATAAAAAAAATAATACTAAAGTTTAATTCAAATCACACTATCTCTATTCACGCATAAAAGCGTTATGTCTATTGCACTTCAAATATTATGAAGGAAAGGTATTAAAAACCCAGAATCGAGGGAACAATTGAGGAAAAAACTATCATATTCTAAAATAGTTATGTTCAACTCAACAAAACTTCTAAAATACTAATATTGACAATGATATGCAGCAATAAATGTGTCATTTAATTAGAATACCTGTAAAATACGTGGAAGTGGCCAAGGAATGAATCTATATTTTCATGTTTCATACTCCTTTCTAAAACTAAATAGCTGCACTCACATAATAATAAGTGACATGTTACTTCAAATCGCCACTATATGTTACGTGTTCAGTATTGCTTAAAAATCGAACAGCTGCTACATTTTCTTTAGTAAATTTCTAGTTATGAAATGATGAAGACACATAACGACAGGCTTCTAAATGTTGATTGTCAAAATCACTTAACTAGAACATTTACGTATTCATTTTAATGGCACAGCTAGGGAATACATAGAATTAAACGCGATATCTTGTCAGAATTTCTAATTGACAATTAGGTTAACGTTATAAATCTATTAGGCACTACATTTTTTCAAAGAAAAACTTCCCGAAGCAACAAAAACCTATGGTTGTTGAATTGTTGCCAATTACCTATCATTATCATGGTGTAGATACATATGTACGAAGTGATGTAAAAATTCATTAAATGTTTACAAACCACCAAGCTGTTTCTAACGGAACCGAGAGGTTTTCGTGTTAGTCATCCTGCGTTATGTATTGTATATTTTTGATAGTTGTAAAATATGAAAATATGCCTGAAACATCTAATATGACGTAGGAATGGACGAAAACAATGTATTTATTATCCGTAGTACAAGAAAGAGTATCTACAGATGCATGGAGACCATTGTTGTAAATATAAAGCAGTTAATTGCTCCTTATAGTCACTCATAACTTCTCTTACAAGCTCATTGTTCCGGAAATTGGCCGGTGGATTTCACTTGTTCATCAAATACTTGTCAATATAGAAATTTCGAAAAACTTTTAGGACAAGCTGCACCAGTGGCCTTGAAAAATGTAACATATTCGTTCCTACATTGTATCAGTGTTTCAGAAAAACTGATAAAACCGGGTTTAAAACATAAATTCACGAAATAGTATATATCGTACAGGAATACGCATATGGCGAAAAATTTGGTAAATAATATCACGAATAGTGAAAACTGAAATTCACAGCAACAATAGTCGTAATTAGCTATTATGTGGACTATATTGGAGTATGAATAATAAAAAGGACATTTAGTCGAATTTCAGTTAGTTATTAAGAAACCTTCTGTACACAGTTTCGCGTTAGAAGGTTCGAACAATATTAACCTTTGTGGTAGCAATTTGTGAAGACATTTAACAATAAGTAAGAAATCTTACTGAAACTAAACATACACAACCATATAAACATAAACTTTAAACTTAGGGAGCGTTTTAGAATTCAACATGTTGCAATGGTGTATACCAATATACCGTTCCAAAATTAATTTTGTAATAACTTGATGCACCATCAGTTCCATTATACTTTGAACTTGGTTTTTCTGATGGATTAATGGTAGGAGAAAACAGCAATTCCCGCGTAAAGGTGTTTATAGCTAAATTCGATTTATGCCTAAATTAAGGACTTGAAGGTACCTATATAAAAATAAATTAGTGATCATAAGTGCTTAAAATATAGATACTTTGTGGTTTCCTTTGGTTTAATAAAATAGCTTAACTTTTAAAATTTTTTGGTTATGAATTAAAAACATTACGCATGAATACCATTACATACTCAACAAAATCGTTACTAAATTTCTGATGTACATCACAATCATACAGATGACGTAACTGTTGAGTGGTTGCATTTTATATTGAATTTCGAAACGCGGCCTTAATAACCCTACAATAAAAAAAGCGCACACTACTTAACGATAGAAGTTAGAAAATTTTGTTGTTTAAAAACGAAATAAGAAACAAACCAATACAACTTGATTAAGTATTTGGAAGATAAGCATATCCCCTAAATTATTGTTAGTGAATAGTAATATTGACTAAAGGTCTTAGCCTAAAACTATAAAGTTGAAGCCCTTATGTCTGATGAACAAACTATAAAATACTGCGTACCGATGTTTATAAATATTAATTGGGATTGATTGTAATGAAGTCAAACATTTATTTTAAGATAATCGTCGCTAACTTTTTAAAAAATTATTCAATCAAATTCCTACTTATTGCAATAAAGTTGGAACTGGAACTTTTAGGACACCAAATGGATGAAAGCGGGAGGGGGCTTTAAATCGCAACAAAATCATCTAAAGGTCCATCTAAACAACAAAATAGACCCAGAAAGAAATCTAAAAGGAGGGCTTCGATTGTGACAAATTTTTTTTAGGTTTTACTCTTTAATTTATTACATCGAACTTCACTAACAGGGTCGAGGGATAAAACATAATAACAAAACGGAATAGTAAACTCCTACTCGTATATGTATAACTAGCTACCACTTCGTAATCAAAATCTATTAACTAATACTTTACTAACGCAAATAATGGTTTTTATATACATAACATTTATTAAAATTATAGATTCAAAAACAAATAAAACACATTATTATTAAAAGAAAACTCCAAAGTATGTAATAAAATAAACTACAAAATTACTTGTCTCAACTTAGAGAGTCTTGTGTGATAAACAGATGTACTCTAAAATGGGAACTAAAGGGTTTATCAAGTATAGCCCGACAACGTTAGAGTTTTCCATGTTACTAGGAGAAGCAAATGTATTCTAGAAATCATGGATATGAATAAAGTAAACATTCTAGGGTTCAATAGCATGCGTCCAAAATTCGTTATTTATGAAGAGCAAAACGACAGTAAATAATTGCTGCACATTTTCTTACAAATACTTAAATTAAAGCAGTCTGCCAAAGAAGTTTAAAGTACCTGAAGTAACCACTGCGTTGAAACTATATACATTTATCCATGAAACTCCGAATTAAAGACGAATAACTGCGCTTAGCATCTAATTCTGTTGCTTCGAGAGATTATTTAGTAATAAAGTGGATGATTGCACCATTTCATATCTCTAAGATCTAGTTGCAGCTGTGCTTGTCAAGATTTATCAATAACGCTTTACAAAATGACCTATGTATATCTAAAGAAACTAAAAACGTCTACACTGTTTCTGTGCTTAACACTGGCTATTGATACGGTACGAAAAATAACATTAATTTATATACCTTAGAATCAATGACTTATATAGTAATGACATGGTTCATGATCCCAAGGTTCAATTCTAGCTACTTTGGTGTTTAATTTATATTATATCAGATTTTTCTTATAGAGTCTAAACCGCTTGTTGCTCTAATAACATAGAGATAGTCACTAATTATGATGGCATTAGTAATGATGAATATACTTGGAGTAGCGAAGACCAGCTGAATTAATTTCGGAACTACAATTATAATCTGTTGCGGATAAAGTTGGGTTACAAATTATTGGCAACAACATATCAGGTTCGCACTGGACTTGCTGCAAAGATGGAAAGGACTAACATCACCTTAACATGATCATGATGCTTCAATATCCAAAATGACTGCCCCTATATACAAAACCGGTGTGATTTCGTGTCTACAACGTTCACTATTATCATAAAATAGATCTCAAGTCTTCATATGGTTATATATGCCAAAACATGAAATAATTTGCTATAGCTTAAATAAAAGTGACATACTGCCAGAACTAGTAAAGATAGGGATGGGAAGATATTAACAAAAGTTAAAGAGGATTAAGTAATCAAATGTAAGTTGTTTTATTTAAAAAGTTTACGAAAATTAAATTTGAAGTTCGTAATGTTGGCATGTCTATGGAAAATACCCTATACAAAAACATTAATGATTGTTACATTAGTGAACTTCTGTCAACATTCTTCCTTCCGTTCTAAAAATATTTGGTTCTAATTATTATAAGTAAAAAAATATTACACATTTCAGCGTACCATGCTTTTTCACAAATCTAAGGAACTTTGTAGTCTATTTGCCAAGGTCGTAGAAATGTATATAAACAATTACGCTTCTGAGTAGAAATTTTTATGCATAATTCAAATATGTAAAAATATACAGGGTGTCCCATTTGAAAGAATCATGACATTTTTACCGCACCCTTTTGGATCGCTCTGACTAGCCAACTATAATTTCAGTAGATGCATCACACAGTAACTTTCCTGATATAAGATTTTCAATATCTTTAATGGTATAGGAAATATCAAGCTTCGTCGCACTAATTGGACAACCAGTATATGAAGTTATTATGTTATAATTGAATAACTATTTTCTTCTTGTAACCGTTACTATGAAACTAGTCGAATTGCTGATATAAAAATTTTAGTTGCGTAACTTTTATACTGTATTAGCTTCATATACTAAATAAGTTATTTAACTTTAAAATTGTCGCGAAGCGTGAACTGAATTAATATAGCTGAGATAAATAATAGCAACTTTCGTAAACATAAAATAGTCAGATTAGAACAATGCATGTATGTATGTATATTAAACTAAGAAACCTATTTCTTTACGAGTATCAAAAGGTGTTTATATGTATTTTGTATTCCGTTCGTTCATCCCTTCAAGGCAGCTTCAATCGAAACACCATAACTTACAGACATTTATTGAGATTTATTGCCTGAAAGGTAAAACCCAGCTATAAAAAACTTATTTATCAAACATTCTTCATTATGTGACGTTAACATCGTAATAATCTGTTATTGATTGTTGAATGACAAAGTTTTCAAGATGCGTGACAGAAATTCTCACGAAAATGGCTATCGATATTGCATATCTATGTAGTGTATTAAATAATAATTTAATGGAATTCACGTTAAACTAGTTTCGTAGAGCTTATCATTGTCTCGTCTGAAAGTAACTCTCCGGGTATATATTTGTTTCTTCTGCATGAACTTAGCATACGGCGAACACATGAGAACCTTAAATAATATAATCGGTATCGGATTTATGTAATAATGTCATCACTTTTTTAAACGCACGTTAAACATTTGAAACATAAAAGGAACAAAATTATTTGTTTACTATGTCAGCTACGATATAACAATCAAAATACAATTTATAACACGTCTTTATTTCAAATAACTTATTGAGCTATAGAATTCAAATTATAAATTTAAAACGGGTCGTTGGCATGTATCAATTTCTAAAACAACTAACCAAAGTCGTGTTAAGTGATTTCAGTGTAATTTTGGATAAAACAAACTTTTAGAAGTTTTGCAGTTTACACTGAGAATTATCCCTTACAGATGTATTTCGTCTTAAAAATGCAATTCACAAGTGTTACTGTGGAATTCCAATTCTCTACTTTGAAATCACAAACAAAATGTTTATAAAAAGAAATATATTTAGAATCAGATGTGTAGCACAAATTTACACATAAACATTCAATAGTCCTTACTGAAACAATTGTGACACTAGCTGCTTCAATAGTAGTTTTATTATAGTATAATTAAGTCGTTCCCTAATAAAGGATTATAAAGTACGTATAAATATATAAAGCTTATGTACTTATTTAAATTATATGTTTATAGATGTTTTAAAATTTATTTTAATATATATGTAGTATATAGAACAGGTATGGTAATAAATCAGACGAATTTAAGAACATTATTAAGAATAGAATGACAATTTCATTTAATGTTAACAAGTAAGAATACAGGAATGGAAGCATTTAGTTATTTTTGAATTAGTCACTGAAAAGGAAGTTTTACCGTTCCTACATAATTTCTTGCAGATGGCTGCTAATCTCCTGTCCATGTTAGCGAGTCTCTTACTAACGTCGTCCAGTACTCTTTGCAGTATTTCTGGAGGAATTATTGCAACTTCTTCCTGAATCCGATGTTTTAGATTTTGAAATTTGTGGGATGCTGTACCTTTGAACACTTGGCGCTTCAGAAACTTTCATAGAGAAAAATCACATCCAGAAATGTCACGTGGTCTGGTTGGTCCTGTGATGTCCTCAAATCTGGATATAACATGGTTAGGAAACAGGATTAGTGCATCTATCAGAAAGCACGTGTGGTGTGGCATATAACCCCACCTTGCCAGAGAAACGTTTCTTCATTGACTGGAAAAAGGACAACTGCAGAAGTAAAAAACTTCTTCAACGCTTGAAAGTAACCGATCCTAGTAACAGCTTTGGCTCTTTTACTCTAATTTTTGAAAAAATATGAGCCGATAATTCCAATTGAAGACGTAGTGCACAATATTGTGTCTTTAGCACTGTGAAGAAGTGCTTAATGAGCTTCTCAGTGGTTTCTAAAAAATCGTTTTCAGAAACTTTGCTTAACAAATCGCAGCAAATGAAAATGAGTCTCGTCGCCCATCAGTAAATTCTTAATAATAGCCTGCCTTTATTAATTAACTGCAGTAAAGTTTGATAGAAATTTACCCTGTTTTTGATAGTTAAGTTCGTGTATTGTATGGCGACTTAAATTTTCCATCACTGAAATTTCAGATCATTCAGAGAAATTCAACATATGCTGCGATCACACAGCACGAATCACAAATCACGGTGTACTTCGCTCAAAGGCTTCTCCCGCAGTCGTGATATTGTCGAATGTACGTGCTATTTTAATACCGCCACATTTCTTGTTTGGCTTAGAATCTGTAAGCTCAACATTTAGAACCTAAATCGTCATGACACGAGCTGATGAAACTGACCAATTGCAATCAATTGCGTAACGTCTTCGAATTCACGCTGAGCGATCGCATCTTGTCGTTCTCATAACACGCCTTCGCCGCATAGGGACGTTTTCTTTACTGCAGTGTTTCATTGCAACTAAATGCTGTTCAGCAACTTACAAGACTGTAGTAAGAGTTTCATCCACTCTAAAATCCACCCTTCAAAAGACAGTGTTGCAAAATCGCCCTACCCACTGCCGTATCCAGTATTAATGACATTGCTACCAGACTAGATTAGTTATGCATATTTTACCTTTATTTGATAAATCTAACGTGTGTACAAGAAGTCCTAGAATTAACTTTTGCCATACACTTTGACAAAGTAGGTCTTTTTTATTTCATGTACTTATTCAAATTAAAACAAGAAACAAATTACCAATAAATGCAATTTTTATTAGTAGTCACTGATTATATTATAAATTGCTACCAAATCTGTATTTCTTATTTATTAAACCTAAAATTGTTCACACAATAACAAAATGTATTTATTTTGGAAAGTTACTTCTACAATCGCTGAGGTATGAAAAATAGTGAATGGCAGTATGGTATCAATAATTGCATAGCAGAATTTAGACAACCGTTTTCTATGACTGTATTTAACAGTAATCCATTTAGAAGGCAAATTTTTTGACCAGCTGATTGTTTGCGCAATACTTGGAATACTAATCATATACCAAGAAGTGAAGGACCTTGTGCTAGAAATGAAAAAGTTACAAACAATATTAGAAATGCAATACGAGAAGAACCTACCACTTCAATTAGAGCACTGCACAACAAGTACATTAAAACGTATCACGAACAATATCATTCTTTATCATGATATTCATATGCATTGATATAGGTTGTAAATGTACCAAGAACTTCTACCACCAGATTATGATAGAGGACGGGTGTATTGTTAGTTTTTCAATGAAAATATGAATGACAATATGTTAAATTTAAAATTTTTATTCAGATCAGGTTTGGTTTTACATCGATGAATATTTAAATTCTCATAACGTACTTATATGGAGCCTTGCCAACGCACATGCTTTTTAAGAAGCTCATTGCCATCCAGTTACAATTGTTGTGTGGTTAGAGATCTCAAGGCGAAGAATTATCGGTACAATATTTCTTGAATGTAATGTAAATGCTGTTATTTATATGGATGTTATTTTGCGACAACTTATTAATGAATTTCATGGTGAGGAACTCCAAAACGACTTTTTCCAACAGAATTCTGATACACCGCACGTTGCCCACGAAACAACAAATTATCTTCATGGGTTCTTCGCCGACAAGTTAATAAGCAAGGGCATATTTCCACCGCGTTCTTGCTATCTAAGCCAGTCAGACTTCTTTATTTTTCGATACCTGAAAATTCTCTATTCAAACATTCAGTGTATACAATACAAAGCCTAAAAGCCTTAAAAGCCTAAAAAATATAATGAGAAGATGTGAAGAAATAAATGACAGAATGTGTTTGATAATATGAAATTCCGCTTATATGTGTATTAGCAAAAATTACCAACATTCACCATTTGATATAATTTTTGAGTTTTTGTTAATTTTAATTTTACCCATAACACTACAAAATAAATTATAGTTCTTGACTTTATTACAAAGTGTTTTATTTACAACAAATGTATATAACATACATAACCTCAAAAGCACTCACTACCCAGTATTCTCAGCAGACAGATATTCACTTAATCTAATTTAAATGTTATCAACTCGAAATACGAATGAAATTTCGTTACTTGATTAATGATCTATCATTCTAGGTGCGACACGTTACCTTGATTTTATGACCAAGTCTTGTGGGACACGCGTAATTTGTATATTTGCGTATCAAAATCAATACGAAACGCATTTGAGTTTCATAATGGCCGCCTATTAACATAGAATATACTATTTTGAAAGGTTGGGAATATTAAGAGTTAACGATGTCAAAAATCAACTTTCACATTCAAATATTAAGGCGCTAGTGTGTCCGACTATCACAAAATAACCTAAATCGATTTGTACGTCAGAATTAAATGGAATAATCTACAAAGTTGCCATTTTTGCGTTATCTGCGTATTTGATCTATTGATAGCTATGCCTATCCACAGAAAACGAGCAAATGTCCTTACCCTAGTAATTAGCAATATATTTCTTTTTCCAGATGGCCATAGTCCATTTCAGCTTAATGCTAATTGGCCAATGTTAATTTAACAGCTGTAATATTTAAGCATCAGAAATGGAGAATGGCCATTTTAACTCTCAGATATACATAGAATTATGTTAGCGTAATGCGTTTCTTCCTAAATTTTAAGCTATGCATGTAAAGATAGATACTATAGTATAAAAACTCGTGTGATAAGACGTTCTATCATGTTTGCTTTGTGTACTTGTGTACTCGTGTGATAAAAGCATACCTTATGAAACTTTAGCTTAGAAATATTTGCAATTAAGGGCCTGAGTGTGACATTGTGTTTTAGTTTAAACGACTGCGGTTATTTATAAAATAATTTGACTACTATAAACCCTATTGGCTTTTTGCAGCTATGCAATGATGCATGCTATGCTGCAATTGAAGTTTAGAACATAGTACAGCGATTGTGTACAACGTTTCTGTACTATGAGCTTTGGGCGTGTGACGATAGCTGATGCTACAGATGACACAATATTAATTTTCTACATATCATTAACCTTGGTGCTGCTTGCTACCCATTTTTAAATTTGCCGTACAATTTAAATCGCTTCTCCATTGATATTGATAATTAAAGCGTCAGTAGACATAGAGATGTTTTGATGATAGAAAAAGGTGGTGTGATTGTCAACTACATTATACTAATAAAAGAGAGCAATACTCCATAAGATTACAGACTTTCTTTTAAACTTGAAACATAATATAGATGCTATTTAATACAAGTAAGCCTTTGCGACCCTGTAATTATTAATAAAGGATTTTAATAACTGCTTTGAGTTCTAACTATATTTAAAATGTTTAGAATTTGCATAACATGTACATTAATTTACTCTATTATTAAAAATTTTCAATGTAGCCTCTAGTATGTATGATATGAAAATGATAATTTCAATATTGACGTTTTATTGCAAGAAAATCACGAAAATCTTTTTAGAAATCTTTAATAATGTGCAGTTCTAATCACAAATTATGGTAAGGCTAACTCCTTTTTATTAAGATTCAAAGAATAGGGATAGCTTCATTTGGGCGTTTTATAGAATTTAGTACATACTTGTATAAACGATAAATTTCCACTTGATATTTAGAATAATTATCGCTATAGTCATGTTTCAAAAATAAATTTATCTATTAAAGCAAAATTTCAGTGTACATTGCTGTTACTATAAATAATTATACAAGATTAAATCTGAAGAAAAAGCGATAAATTTAGATATATAAATTATAACCAATCATCGTGTTTAATTCGCTATAGATAAATAAATAGAAGGCAGTTCGAAATTTAATGCGATATTAAATAAACGAACCACCTTTTACTTTCTCTAACCTATATGAAATATAGAATAGGGAAAGTATTGCTTTCGTCCAAAATTTTCGATGTCGAAATTTTAGTGGAAATACACGTTTTCGGAGCCCCTGCGTCTGAAAATCATGTGTTTAAACATTGGTCTGTCTCTCTCGCGCGCACGCGCGCGTGCGTGTGTATGTGTGTGTGTGTGTGTGTGTGTCTGTGTGGGTGGGGGTGGG
>JAHWXV010306771.1:0-11622 GCA_024586415.1 Phrixothrix hirtus | reverse complement strand
GTGGCGCCCAAATTTACCGATTTAGACCTATTTTCCCGACAGTATTTAGCTTCGCAGTATAGGAGAACCACGCCTCGCTCCACTGTAGCTTTGCCGGCCGTGGCTAAAACACTGGTGTTTCTGCCACAGGCGTTATTGCCATTTCGTCTTGTGACAAACATTATTGTAAATAGAAATAACCTAACAGTTTTTCTAAGTTAAAACAAGTTCACAGATTATAAAAAATATTTAGCAAGGTTAAATTGTGCACCGTTATAAAAAATGCGAGTTTTGAATATATAATCCATAGTCTAAAACAAATTAAAAAACGAAGGGACACAAATCTAATTGTACGGAATAAAATTTTCTACAAGGAAAGATCTTGCGACAGTAAACCTAAAAACCAAAGACTTCTCCGTAATTACGGTATCATATACCTTAACAGCTTAAGCTGTAAAACTTAGGGAAGGTTGGGAAATATTTAATATCTAACGAAAATCCAACAGTTTTCCGGCAACCAACGATTTGAAATTTGAGACCTTTAGATTGGTTAACGCAACAACGAGAAGGGAATGATAAAAAGTTATAAAAAGCAGATCATCACAAGAAAAACCATCTTACTTTCGTCAAACACTGTGACTGCTTCGGAGGTAGATCATTTTTGAAGCTAACTGTGAACTCCGCAATATAATTTGCTCGCTACAATTGCTATTCAAGCATTTGAAAGCTATAGTACCTCTGATTAATAACAGGCAGCAACTTACAGTGTTACGGAAGCACCGTCAAGAAATTTATAAAATTGGGAGTTAGTGTAAATTGCGCACCCCACAAAGAAGTAGTACTTGAAGAATACCTATGAAGATCATTAATTGGCATGGAAATCAATAAAAAACCCAGTTATATTTAAAAGAAATTAAACACGCGGAAGATATATTATCAACAATCAAAGATAATACCAAACATCAAATTTAAAACGGAAGTGGACGTTTTTAGAAGTTCTAAATCTAATATCAGTGTTTAAAACGAAGCATAAACTAATTTTACAAAATTCATTCTTCCTAAAATTATTTTTATTTAAATTTAACAAATCTTTTCTACCTGTAGTTTAGATACTGTTAGTAGAAAGAGTTATTCAATACTGTTATTTGGGGCTGACTAAGCTTTACGAGATTTAATCTAACGGGCCATTGTAGTTGTTACGTGACTGTCTCTGTAGTAAATTTATTTCTATTGCAGATGTAAGAATTTAATTGCATTTCTTACATTATTGTGTCTAATTATGAATTTTAGATAAATGTATAAAACTCATTGTGCGTTTGTTACTTAATGGCATATAAACATATTCCATAAATAAAGTTTTGACTTGACCCACAAAGCTAAAAATAAATATTAAAAAGGAAGTATAAGCATTTCATCTCCAAGTAAGACATAGCGGCACAGTAAATTCATTGTCCAGATACAAGGGACTCCTCCGTCAGGATTATAGATAATAAAGTGTGAAAACAGTTTGGTTACCTACTTCTAAAACCTAATAATTGCGTAGTTTAGAGGACGTAATACAGTAATTTATTAAAATTGCTCAATACTGGTAATCAGATAACCAACTGCTGGCTCTAAAATGCATTGCTACTGTCATTAGTGGGGATAGAGGTGCTTCTTGTAGGAGCATTTTATAATGTACTCATGGGGATGGAAACAACCTTGTTATCGCTTAGAAGTATGTTCTTAAAAACATCGATCATCTGCTGGCATTTCCAACATTCAATCTACGATCGCTCGAAATTTTATGAGCTACGTGCTACCTGTACTTTTAGGCATGAAAAATGTGATTTGGCTAGCCTTGTGAGATGTTATTAACCGCGAAGGCCTTAGAATTTATAAACTTGGATTTTATGCGACACGTGCAACTACGTGCAACTACACGTGCAATGGTTTCGGTTGACCTAACACTACGAATACGAGCTTAATTTAGTCACATCGATTAAGTTCATAATTACTATGCGAGTAAGTGTCTAATAGCGATTGAAAACAGCTACCTCTTTGAACAGTCTTTACCAAATATTCAGTGCATGTAGTGAATTTTTACTTTTTTTTGCATTGTTGCGGGTTATACTGTTCTAGGTTTTAGTTCAGCATTGTCAGCGATGGATGATTTGGCAGTTCAAAAATACGGCAAAGTTTAAATTGGTCTTCTAAGAGAAAACCGAAAACACGTTACAACACTTTATAGCTTTGATATTTTATAGCAGAGCCATCTAGTATTGAATTATAGGAGGTAATGTTAAAATATAGATGAAGAGATACACTATAAAGTGCGAGGATTAAATTCTAAATGAATAGAACATCTACATGAGCGAAAAGCCATAAAACTGCAAGTTCAAATTTAAACAAATATAAGAGCATTCGCAAGGTTATCTCATGGTGATGAGTCCTAACGAGGACGAAATTATAATCCAAGAGTGTCTGTGCGCACCATTTGAAAATACAAAACTTATTTGTTCGTCTGCCTATATTTTTATGTAAGATTATGCGATTTTTGGTAGTGACTAGCCTTGCAAACGCTCATATATTTGTTTAAACTTGAACTTGTAGTTTTATGGCTTTTCACTCACGTAGGTGTTCTACTCATTTTGAATGAACCTCGCACTTTATAGGATAACTCTTCATCTATACTTTCTAATTTGTTTTAGTTATGTATTCGATATATTTACATATTTTATTCGTACTCTAAACATCATTACGAAATTATTTCAATTCAGTGTTTTTGACCGCATCTGGTATAGTTGTAAATTTAACTGTTAAACTTTGTAGTTTATAATTAAGGTTACTGAGGGACAAGGCATGTTCACTGGCGTTTATGGAGCTCAGCAGTGAAGACCAGGATGGAGAATTAAGTCGGATCGTTACAGGAGATGAAATATAGGTTCATCACTATGAACCTGAATCCAAACAAGATTAATGCAGTAGCATTAAAAATGGTGTACCCTCGCCAAAGAAGTTTAAAGTGCAACAATCAGCTGGAAAGCTCCTTGCGACCATATTTTGGGACACTGCAGGAATCCTGCTCATCGATTATAAAGAAAGGGGTGTCTCTATAACGGGAGAATATTATGCCACACTCTTAGAATGATTAAAGAACTCCATCAAAGAAAAGAGAAGAGAAAAGCTTGCCAAAGGTGTGCTACTTTTGCACGACAACGCGCCCGTTCATCGAAGTCGAATTGCATAAGTTGCCCTTCACAAGGCAGGCTTTCAGGAATTAAATCATCCACCCTATAGTCCAGACCTGTTCCCGAATATGAGGAAAAAACTTCGAGGAATAATATTTTTATCCGATAATGAAGTAAAAACTGCAGTTGGTGTATTTTGAGAACAAAAATGTATTATTTTTTTCACTGGGAGAATATATATCCCCCATACCGCGAATATAAAAACGCACCCTCGTAGCTTTTAAAGAAAGTTCACTAAAATTTAAACAGAACCTTAATTTAACGAGGGCCATGCTGCAATAATCGGGATTTTCGCATTATAATGGGCGTATCGCGCTGTATCCCTTAAATCCACTAAAAGAGTAAATCTTGCCTGTGCAAACAAGCATACCAAACATTTTGGTCAGTCCTGTGCAAGCACCGAGTTACTGTTACTGTGATGGTAATTTTTAGATAATGCGATGGAACCCGATAAGGGCAATTTTAAAGCGATGATTTACTACGAACATAAAAAGGAATTAAAGCGAAAAAAATGTCTAGTAAGTTTACAGGCGACATTTGGGACTATTCGCCTTCAGTTCGTCTTGGCACTCATTAAAACAATGACCCCTACATCTCCAGACCGCCAATTGTAGTTACCGCATAAAACATCACTATTGTAAAACATTTAGTGAAAGAAGATCAACATATTGTGAAAAAGACATAAGCTTATGAATTGCATCGGCAACAACACAAATAGTATTACACGACTATCTTGGCCTTGTCAAGCGTCCAAACACTGGATTGTGTGGTTCGTTATGTCGTTACGATAAATCATCATCCTACACCGCGGCTAGTACAATTGAGTATTTTGCTGACTTAAAAGTTAAAATTTTGTCGCATCCCAGTTATTCACCAGGCCTGGACCTTTGAGATGTTTCCTATATCAGCATGTGGAGAAACAGTTACGTGGACGTCGGTTTTCCTCAGATAAAAAAGCAATTGCAGCTTAGGAGGATGAGATAATGCAGATACCAAAAGAACGGTGGTCTGATATTTTTTTATAAGTCGTTTTTCCTCATGAACAAATGTATAGGAGCTAAGGGATATTACGTCGAATAATTAAAACAAAAGATAAGTTTAATAAGCTACACGGCTGTCCCAAGTGTAATCACAGTTAAGCCATTTTACTCAAAACACACTTTATCGCAATTTTGAATACTCAGCGTTACTAGTCAGCTACCTATGTGGGACAACTTATAAAAAAGTCGCTAGAACTACAAATATAGATTTCTCGAAACACTTTATATCCACTTATAAAATCATTTTACCAACATAAAACGCACTATATCCATATCTCCAAGTATAAACACTGTATGTACAGGATATATCGTGTTTTTATTCGGTTTTGCGATTTACAGTGTTCAAACATGGGAATTATACATGTCTATATCTGTTATTAACTGGTAACCGTTGATAACTTCAAACGAATAATAGTTAGCAAGTAGGAAGTGCAGCAAAGTTTGTCAGCGCGAATGAATTATTTGCTTATACTCTATTTGATTAAAAGTATACGTTAATCATTATCCTTACCAGTGACTGCTAATTATCAGTAAAAATCGAACTCGATTGAAACTACATATGTATAAAAGCCATTACAAGAATGATGAGAGAGAAACGTCCAAAAATATTAAACAATGGTAATAGATTTTTTATGGTAAATTAGTCATATATTCATTTTGACTTTATAAAAAGTAACTAGTTGAATTTTCGTTTGAAGTTCGGAAGGTCAAGAAATTTAAAAATTTTAAAGAACCTAAAGTTGACACCACAAATAGTATATTATACGCCAAGCGACTAAAGTGCTTCTTTTAATCCCGAGAGAGAAAGTTTATTTCCCTCTCTGTCGCTTGAGAAACAATCCCTCGAGGGATTAAAAAGCACTTTTAGTCCCGAAGTATATACATTATTTTTTCCACTTTCGAAAAATTTGAAATCAATAAGGTCAAAGAAAGTAAAATTGCATAACTTTGACATTGACAGTTCATTCAATTTATTAATGTATGCTTCACGGCAAATGCTATTTGATTTAATTTACGAAGCGTTATAGAAACGCTTTCGGCAATGTGTAACTTTGATTGGTTAATTTTTGTTATTACCATGGTGAGGGGGATTAGATTTACTGTATCTCCCTTGGGACTAAAGTAAAATTTTAGTCCCTTGAGATTAAAAGTGACATTTTAGTCACGGAAACAAGTGACTAAAAGTGGCGTTTCAGTCCCGAAAGTGCAAAAAATGTTTTATTTATATAGCAACATGCAAATAAAAAATTTTGCAAGTTGTTTCGACCTATAAGAAAAGTCATCACGTGAATAATACAAATTAAATTTCTTAAAAAACAACTTTGAGATACATTGGTACCATATCTTGGTCCCAAAAATTAAATTTTAATTTATTTATTTTCATAAAAGTGAATCCTAAATATTAAAATGTTTTAATAAATCCATAATATCGCCGTCGATCTGGTTGCTTGACGTGGAACTCTGAAATACGCAAAAATATATTATGTTTTGAACTTTTTAGACTTTTTGTACATTATTATATATTTTTGTTTTAGGTACAAGCAATCGATACATATTAAAGAAGATGACAATAATGACTTGTTCACAGTTGAAGAGGCTAATTATGAGACTTTACGAAGCAATTCAATGGTTTTATATTCAGATGAGGATATAGACGGCAGCATTGCCGATCCATGTTACCAACCTAGTTCAAATTTTGAAATTTAATTTACATTCCGGAAGTACAAAATTTGAAAGCATACCCACTGAACCTTCTGTGACCAAAAAGAGAAGATAGATGTCAGCTGAAGAGAAAAGCGTAAATGATAAAAATAAACATTCTATTTTGCCTCGAATAAGTACTGCTTTGTGCAAGAAGTCTTATCCTGAATTTAATGAAAAAGATGAGTGGATATTTGAACTGCATGTTGGGACCCAGATTATGCAACTTGGAGGCAGTGGCTTGCAAAATGTGTTTAATTTAGATCTGCTTTGCGTAAACAAATTCCAGCCAATAACGAATACAAGAAAAATGAAACTAGAGTATTTGAATTTTTGACAGTATGCAAATAATTTTTACTAAATACATTAGGTTACACAAGTGATTCCGTTATCAATGTGCTATTATGTGCTGTGAAGAAGGAGCCATTAAACGCATATGTAAAGGAAAATCGTGGTAGAAAATCCAAATGGGCTTGTAACCGAGAAAATGATATCAAATCACATAAACTCTTATAATCCCTGTAAAGCCATTATCGCAGAAAAAAATTTCCTTGAACCAGATATTTACCTTCATTTTTAACAGTAGCCGCAATGTTTGACGACTACAGTATCAAGCCAAGTTGAAACGTTTAGAAAAATGCTGAATATAATGCAAATATCTTTACACATGCCTGAAATGAACTCC
The DNA here is from genome assembly GCA_024586415.1 of Phrixothrix hirtus. Lineage (NCBI taxonomy): Eukaryota > Metazoa > Arthropoda > Insecta > Coleoptera > Phengodidae > Phrixothrix > Phrixothrix hirtus. The sequence continues at coordinate 4,987 of JAHWXV010306771.1, read as the reverse complement.
TGTTCTGACAGTTTAAAGTATAAAAACTCAATAAAAACAAGCGACACGGATGTAGCTGATTCTATTCCATCCACTACCAGGAAAAATCAATGGGAGGCACACAAGAACAAAGCAGATACTGCAAATCAACCATACAAAATAGACGCAGAAATACCAGAAACTAATGAAACTAGTTATTTTTCTTGTGATTTATAAATGGTTCCTATTATGATAGGAAACAAAGATGCCTTTTTTACAAGTCGTTTGGTTATCTTTAATGAAGCTTTTGCTTCTTTAAAAATTCAGTGATTTGGCATGAAGCGTTCGGTGGATGTGATGCATCTAATATTATTGATGCTCTAATGAAAGAAGAGCGTGATACAAACAATTTTGTTTTTTAGACAGATAACTGTACTGCTCAAAACGAAATCTGTCATTTGTTTACTGCATTAGCGATTATGGCGGATAACGATACACATACTCCTCATGTAAAGAGCACATGCTTCAAGTACCTGGCCAAAGGCCATAATCACATGAGTTATGAAAGTATTCATGGAAATATTGAGCAACAATGTATTTGACTTCGAAGATTTATTCGCTGTTCATAAAAAAATCTAAATATACTTAACGTGCAAAATGCATTTAAATGGCCGAAGAAGAAGCGGCAACCTCGATAACTCAAATGCACTAGAACTCTTAAATTCAAAACTGATTTTGTAGATAAAAATTATCAGTAACTTGAATTTTTGCAAGCAAATTTCCCACAGTAAAATTTTCTCAGGAGACAAATTTACGGGGTGTTTTTAAAATTAAGAAGAAAGAAATAATAAATAAATTTGTTCCTCTGATGCAGTCTGTGAGACTGTAGATAATCTCCTCCATGAGGATGAATTGTAGAAACTAGAACACACAGACAATGCTAAATAATAAAATGTTCTGAGTTTTTGAACGTTTGTTAAAGAAATTTCAATAAAGTAGGATTTGGCGTACTTAATGTGTTTATTAATGGTAATCTTTAATCATACTACCTAAGATTTTCCATATATAAACATTGTATATGTTCAAAACCTAGTCAACATATAAAACATATCTTTAAGAAACTCGACTCCAAAAGGATATTTTATATGTATTATCACCTCACGTTCACTTTTTTTTAATGCTAAATAGAGGTTCAGTTCATTAGGTTTTTTTTTCTTTGGAGAACATTTTGTTAATTGGCTTTTACACTGTTTATACTTGGGACAGCCGTACACTCTCCGAGTATCCCGATAATTACAGCATGACCGCCGCATTTTAACTGAGATTTAAACTGAAGTGCACATCTGTCTTTTACATTTAGTTTGAACGTTTTAATCCAGATATGCCCATAGTGACACTAAATTTAGGTATATGGCTAAGTTTTTGTATTTAGGGTATTAGAACAAATTCAAACACATATTTAAGGAAAAAAATAGTTTAATATAAAAAAAACACAATAAATGTGCCGTGTAGGACAGTGGGTAAATCTAATACCAACTTATACATTATTTTCAACATCTTTATTTTGTGTGGTACTACACATAACAGTGTACATGTAGTTCTTTGTCGCATGTTTTACATCTGGTTTTCGTTTTTTGATGGCACTGAGCACATTTAGTTTGTTTAGGTTGGGGTATAGCTAAGTGATCCAAGCGGTCATAGCGGATATCAATACCTTCGTTTGCAGTCTTTCGACCTTTAAAAGTTGATGCCTTTTTATTCTGCATCAATAGGTAAGTTGCAATTCTCCACCGAAAGTTTAACAAATCCAAATCACCCCCTGTGCTCTGTGCAATAGCCACGCGTTATTGACGGCCATATCCAGGACAGTGTGCAATTAGAGGGAAATACCATTTTTTGCCTTTAATTGCCACTCGATAAAGACTCATGTTCTTGTCGCTGTGGTCAATTGCCCTCATATTCATGTTATATAAATGTACAAATGTGCGGCTGTTGAATTGTCAGCTCTCGCTGTTTTTTTGTTGTAAATACGTTAATTAATTCATTAAAACGTAAGTATGCACTACGACCTACATTATTTACTTATAAGAAGTTAATTAGAATCAGATTCAATTCATAAAACTTTAAAAACATTCTTTTATTTAAAGAATAATTTGCTTCTATATTAAATTATTTTAATGCACCTCGTATAGTACAAGAAAATTAATATTTTAAAATTCCACACAAATTAGACTTTAATTCCAGCTATGTAAACACTCACCTCAGCTTTGTATGTACAATGTATAACAATTTTGTATCCAAGTACTTTTCAAGAGTAAAATATGTATTGTTTATTCTCATAAAAATTCCAGTGCTTAGTCGCTGAAGTAAATAGTGTATCTTGTAAAGGCAGAAACGAATATAATAACTAACAGGGCAATTGGAATATTACATTATGCATTAGGTTTTGTGTCGCCCATTTAAGGACAACGTTGTAAAAGAATGTGAACTTCTCATGGAAAGCATGAGTAATAAGATTATCTCGCGAAAACGATTTGGTAACGCAAAGTTAGTTCTGATTGAGCCACGCTTGTGTTAAGTTGTGCAAAGCTATAAATGTAGTTCGGGGGTGTCTTTTATATTTGTTTTAGGAAAATACTTGGGATTTTGTTAAAGAAATTGACTACCTGCCTGGTTTTCGACTCGTAGGTAGAAACTCCAAATAAATGGGACTTGTCCCTTAATGAAAATACGGCCTGTTTCATAGATGCATCTTTCCACCTGTGAAGGGTTATCATTCGCTTATCCCGATTTCAGCAAGGAAGAATTACCTGTGCAAATCGTTTGCAACCATCGAAGGTTGTGTTGTCACCACTGACCTAATTTTAACTGTGCAAAAGTAACATCAATTTAATTAAAGGACGTACCGTCGTTTTATCTGAGTAGTCATGAAATAAATTACAAATTACAAATAAATTACAGACTTAAGATATTTACCATAGCCGTAAATCAGAATTAATTCAGTAAAACATTTTATAATTTAAATTCTAACTAAATTAGCCACGAGCCTAGTTTTTCGTTAGCTAATATTTTTCTTCTTAGAATGCAAGTTTGCCTCATCTCTTACGTCCTTATTTGATGATCGAATTTATATGTGTATTTGTGTATTTTGTGTAAATCAAAGATAATATAAAGATGTTCCTGTGCTTTACAATTTAGTTCTTATTTAATCAACGACAATCTAGAGTGCTATTCTAGTTTTAAAATGCGCGTGCAAAAAGTGATTTAATATTTTGCGAATTAAAAGTTCAATTAATTAATTAAATCATATACAGTGTGGTCAGTCTTGAACCTAGCCGTCAGTTATTTTATTTAATGCACAGCACGTTTTCAATCTTTGCAAGTAACGTAACTAGTAATTGAATTTTTAGTCAGCATCAGTTCATTGATTTTTATATACAGTGTGATCATAAGTAAATGTGCATCTTTAGCATAAGAACATTTATTTCAGTTTTAATCCAGTTTCTGCAGTACCGTTAATGCGTCTGTTTTCCGCTTGAAGGTAAGGTCAATAATATCGGGACTTACAGGGTGTTCTTCGAACACCGTATAATGTTTGTTTCTGTTATAGATATTATACTGCTGTTATTTATTTAGCTGCTATACCTTTCGACTATGCTACAGTCGGAGATTTGGTCGCAGGCTAGCGATTTACTTATGACGAGGCTTTGTTACTTTTTGTGGCTTTGTGAATGTGCGCATATTCTGAACGTACTTGTATATTTACATGTTATATTTACATTTTATTTGATATGGCTTTATATCATCAACCTTTGTGTCATGATTCAATTAAATTCACATAACGTTTCAAAATCATATATTTAATATGCATGCTGAACGATCGTATATTTTCAAATTTCTATTCCACACTACTTTCTATGATCTAAAGTCTATTCATGCATTTTATTTACATTCTATCTACATACATTCTATAACGGTAGTTGCGGAAGGTTAGTTGTGTTTTGTGCGTTTCGCATTAAAACCACAGTTTATTTATCGTACAAGTACATGCTTTTAAGGATCAAGGTGAGTTAATTAATATGGACGGGAATTTCATTTAAGACCGATAACGTCCTTGTCTTAAATGTTATTGTGGGGGATTTAAATTGTTCATCCTAAAGCTGAATCGCCCTCGCTTCACAATGAACAACGGCCTGGCAATTTGCAAAAAACTGCTTAAAGCTGTTTTTGTGAGGGATATATATATGCGATTTCGTTTTTCCAAGATTCCTTCCACGTGTTTTTTTGGTCCTTAAATGGACAGTTTTTATTATGGCGACGTTTCGACGGAGTTCCGTGTGTCATTTTCAAGCCGTTTATTTTTGGTTTTTACTACGACTTCTCGTGATAATAGTTGAAATCGGACTAACTGCAGGCGTTTCTTGCTTATTCTTATATACTCTACCTTTTTCGCTTGGATGATTGCCATTCCGCTCTGTGCCTGTTGTGGTTGGCTGATTTTGAAGAGTACTTTAACTAATTTCTTTACTTTCACTGATTTTTCTACTTTCACCATTAGTGTTGTTTATCTTGTGTTTCATTTTTGGACCCTTTTTATTTACGATTAAATGTTTCCAAGTCGCAGGTAATCTTTGACTGTCGTCTCTTTTATTTAATCTGTTGTGCCTTTTTTCTATTTCTATCGCTTCTCTAATTATTCATTTATTGTAATTTTCGATATTCGCGAGGACTTCGGTATTCTCAAAATCTATATTGTGGCCTGGGTTTTGTTTGTGTTGTGCTAGGGATAAGTAGCTTCGTTTTTTTGTACTGAGTTACTGTGTTCATCCCTTCTGACACGTATTATTCCATTTGTCTGGCCAATGTAGGAAAGTTCGCAGTTGGTACAGGAAATTTCGTAGACACCTTGAGCTTAGAAAGGAATTTTTCCTTTAGGATTGGATATGATATTTTTTATTTTGTTCGTAGCTTTTAAAGCAGTTTGAATGTTGTGTTTGCCTAAGATTCTGCTGATTCTTTCCGTAGTACC
>JAHWXV010306764.1:0-16566 GCA_024586415.1 Phrixothrix hirtus | reverse complement strand
GAATCTAGATATTTATTTCAATATAAACTCCTAAGAAAACAATAGATGGCTCTGCCATACTAAATCGTTGATATATATATATATATATATATATATATATTGTTATGTTTCTATTTGCAGATTAAATTATCAAATTGAGAGGATGCTATTGTTTAACATAACAACACTAATATAATTTAATTTCATTGTAAATATGTTGCAACGGATTGCTACCAGTTGCCTTTATATAATTCCCAATCAAACGTTAGCAAAATTGGATAAATGATAACTCCGACTGTCACTTTAAGTTAGGTAAATTTTATTTACTTTCAGTTTTGAAACTACCAAGGGTTGTTCATAGGTTCTTCTGGTATCTAAAGCTTTAAAATTGCAAAATTAAGCAACAAAAACAAACTGATATCTGAATTTGACAAACAAGTGAACAATATTTTATTTTGAAGTATTAATTGAAATTCTTAAATATTAAAATCATTAAACCATTATTTGTTTATTTTAATTATTGTTCAAATGGGAAGCAACTAATTAAAGTAAATTAAAATTTTTTACTAAATTCCGTTCTACCACCGCCCTAATTTCAAATACATACAGCTGTAATACTACATTACATAGTTTTATAGTTAACTTCGACTTAGCCCTAATTTTTCTTTTTACTGTCTTACATTTTTGTTTGATACTCTATTTCCACCGTTATTTAATATCTCACGTATTTAATTGTCTTCTAATTTGGGTTGATGATACTTTTCTTTGTTCGTTTTGATTACATCCTAATTTTATTTACATATGTCACTTTTTTAGCCGTTGACAGCTATTCATACATTAATATGACATTGCCGCCGTCTTGCAATTAAACTCGCTAATAGCTACAATGCCCTCACAAAGGTTTAATTTCAATGTAGCTATCGACTAATTGTGTTTTGTACTTCTCTAATCCAATTTATTAAAAAAAATCCAAACCATCCGGTGCTCTAAGAATAATCAAAAATCAACTCTCCCTTTTCATTCCCACCGCAACCACTTTTCAATTTTTTCTAGAATGACGAATTAAATAATAAAATCGTGATTAATTAATTCTGTGTCTCTTTCAGATCATTTCTTTTAAGTAGCATTTAGCTAAAAATTATTGTGATGAGGTACTTGTGAAATTTAGTTCTGAAATATAGTTCCACAATTATGGTTTTATATTAATCACCACCTAATTATATTTGTTACAAGTTTTATGCACAATTGAATTTTTTTTATATCGTTGAAATGTTAACCTTATTTCAGATATCAACTATCTGTTTGAATATATTCAGATTGTGAACAACCTTCAAGACTTCAATTACGACATTTCGTTCCTTAACGTGCAAAATATTTCATACATGAAATCGATGCTTAATTAGGCCCTTTCATTTTCGGATTACCATAACAGTGGGAACTATTCATCTTCCTACAATGGCAGCTATACAAAAATGAAAAAATTAACCCTAAATTTTATGTTTGAAAGTGAAACACGGCAATATATATATATATTGTTGTTAAACATCTTTCTTTGCTGCTTAATTCGGTTCGATCAATTTGTTTTAAATTTGACACAACTACTTACTGGTAGCAATGTCCGCGCTTTAAAACCGTAACCTAAAGTTTGTCCACGAAAGGAAAAATAGATAACTAGGGCTGATCGTATTGCTACGGGTAATGTTTGTTTGAATACCAATAGCTGCCATATTTAATGCCATTCCATATAGAAACCAAGAAATTCGTTTATCTGTTTAATGTTTAGATTCTGATAACGCAAAATTTGTCAAAATTGTCAAATTGTTTGTTTTTTTCTTGTAGTTCAGACTTTGGAACACACAAATCCTCTTTGCCTTTATGGTTTATAACAACTTTCTACAATTCCGACGTACTCGAAGAGTGATCCTTTAGGAGTCAAATATTAAACTAGCACACGATTTGCGACTTCCTTGTCTGAAAAGCAGACATGCTATTTATTTTATTTTATTGTATCCACGTCCTTTAAGCTAAAGACAAACATCAAGCGTACAACCTCCGCTGTCGATCGAAATTGCAAAGTCTAACTTTTACTCATTATAAAATTATAATAAATAAGAACATTGATTTACTAGAGCACTTTCTCAATTACCTTCATCATTAATAATACTCTAAAACGTTATATTAATGTTAGATTCTTTCAAATTTTATTAACATAGCGTTATCAAAAATAAAAGTTTCATTAAGTTGCTTTAAGTTTAGACTAGGTAAAAAGGTTGATATTTAGTGTTGTCTGCTTCGTTTGGTAGCTGTAAACAATTATAATAAATTTCTTGATTACACACTTTAGTTACGTAATCTTTATTTGGTTTTCGAATGAAGTAGAAAAACTGATTCGAATCTGCATTGATATTTATCAACCCGTTCAGGATTAAAACCCTTGCGTTTAACGGATCTTAATATTTACAATCCGTACTGTTACCTGCTAAGAACCTTTACATAATCGGTCTGGACGTTACTTACCCTAGCGATCTCACCTAATATATTTAATTAACGACTAATTTATATTTCACCAGGTAAAAACAGAGATTTACATCTATACATTTATTGAAAGTTTCAAATTAAATAAAATAGAATAATAAATCAACAATAATAACATTTAAAGAAATAAATACATAAATCCTAAAGAAACATGTAATGTTTACAAACCCTTCGGTCGTTTCTCTTTGCAAGATACTGACAGGTACTACACAAGACTTTACTGAACTTTATTTATGTGTTTTAGGGAAAAAACTTCTGGTTTTTATTTTTAAATTTCTTTATTCAAAGTAAACAGAATTTTATTTTTAAAATTAATTAATTAACATGAAGCACTTTACATTTGTTCAATGTACGTTTTCCAAAGAGATGATTAAAACAATTACGGTTAATTTTGGATTATATTTTCTTCGATAATAAAATGCTAGACTTCAATCTGGCTATTCAAATCTCAGGTCAGCTGTCTTTAAAAGGATTTACGTCCCTTTCAAGTAATCCAGTTCACACTTGCGGTCTTCTCTTTAGGATTTGCGCCTATGAATATCGGATGTTATTCACCTGTTACCTTAGAAATCTTTAATTTACGTTGATATGTAAACTTCGGAAACATTAATGATGCCACGACTCACACATGCGTGACACAAATTAAAACATGTACATCTTCTATTTTCAAAGGACCCCACGCTACGCTTGATTGATTCGCTAGCGATGCTCGCGCACAAGAAAAAAGATAAGATGAAATTGCGTCCTCGGATCTTATATCAACATTCGGACACCCCGCTAATGTATTTTTTAACCAATAGCTAATTCCAGATTTAAAAATATTTGGTTTCATGTTTGAAATAACGTGTCAGCTCTGGCTATTATTTTTGTTGCATTTACGCCATTTAAATTAGTGAAACATAAATATGCTTTACGAATTAAATTATCTACTTATAAGATTTTAAGTAAACGACAATTCAAATCATGAACCTTTAGAAACATCTCTTTATTTAAGAATAATCAGCCTTTTTATTGAACTATTTCAATGTATCTCGTAGAATACAAAATAATGCGATCTTTTAAATCTCATACAAATGTAGAAGCTGTTTGCAGCTGTGAAAACATTACGTCAGCTCATATGTACAAAGTATTGAAGCTTGTTAGTTACCACATCTTCGAAGAACTAAATATAGAACGTTATGTTCATAAAATTTAAATTCCTTAGTAGTTAAAGTAAATAATGTACTTCTTTAAAGCAGAAACAGATGCAATGCTTATCTGGGCATTTGGAATAATGGATCTCGTATTAGGTTTTGTGTCGCCAAGTGAAGGCCAACGTTGAAAATAACATGTGTTCTGCAGCATTGCTGCAATAGTATGAGCTCACCAAAAGGGGGGTGAGGTATGATTCGGCGGGAATGTTTCGATAACAAAGAAGGGAGTTCTGATCAACCACGCTTAAGTAAAGAAGTGTAAAATCAGTTAGTGTTGTTCGTGGGTGTCTTTTATCTTTATTTTAGGAAAATACTAGGGGCTTTCGTTAAAGAATTTAAGGACCTGCTGGGTTACCGACCTGTAGGCAGAAACACCGAATAATTGTGGACTTGTCCTTTTAACGAAAATACGGCCTGTTTCAAATTTTCATCTTTCCACCTATAAGGGGTTTATCGTTCCTAAAAATAGAAGGTTAATCCACTTCTCTAACACAAAGTAAACATCCACCTGTAATTGTTTTATACTTTCTTTGTCCTTTCTTCGCTTAGCCTGATTTCGGCAAGGAAGTGTTACCTGTGCAAATCTTTGCAATCATCCGAGGTTGTGTTGTCACCGCTGATCTACTTTTAGCTGTGCAAAAGTAACGTAAATTTAATTAAAAGACGTACCGTCGTTTTATCTGAATAGTCCTGAAATGAATAAATTACAGTCGTAAGATATTTACCGCATCCATAAATCAGAATTAATTCAGTAAAACATTTTATAATTTGAATTCTAATTATGTAATTGTTTGCAAGACATATTTCCGTTAACGTTTTAATTATTAATTTTACCTGTAACATTATTTAAAATACCATGTAGTACCCATTTTATTCATGCGTTATTTTGATATTTCTTGTCTGTGCATATTGTTTTGTCGCTAGTAAGAACTTAGAGCTCATTTCTAAAAATTGATTTCTTTATTCAGACCTCTCAATTGTAATAATCAGCTGAGCTTCTCGTCATAAATTATTTACGAGCCTAGCTTTTCGTTAGCTAATGGTTTTTTATGTTTATTTAGAATATAAGTGTGCATCATCTCTTATTATTTGATTTGAGTTTATATATATTTGTGTAATTTTGTGCAAACCAAAGCTAAGATAAAGATGTCCATGTGCTCCGAATTTTTGTTTTCATTTAATAAAAATACAACCTAGAGTGCTATCTTAGGTGTACAGTGCGCATGCAAAGGTGAAGTAGTGTTATGAAAATTTAGTCAGAGTAAAGGTCCTAACTTATTTATTTCTAAGTTCAAGTTCAACTTATTAGTTAAATTATATACAGGGGGATCCGTTTTGAAACCAGCCCTCAGCTATTTTATTCAATGCACAGCACGCTTTCAATTCTGCAAATAACATAATTAGTAACTGTATTTCAATCAGCATCAGTTCTTTGATCTTCACATACAGTGTGATTTTAAGTGAATAAGTATATTTAGCACAGGAACCTTTGTTTCAGCTTGAATCCTGTTTGATCAGTATCATTATAGTGTCTGTTTTCCGCTTGAAGGGAAGGTCAATTTATATCATAACATACAGGGTGTTCTTCGAACATCGCCTGCCCGCAACTAGTCTTGAGAACAGTGGTGCCAATATTTACCGATTTAGACTTATTTTTCCGAGAGTGTTTAGCTTCGCAGTAATGAAGGACCACACATCGATCTACTGTAGCGTTTCTGACCGTGGTCAAACACTGGTGATTCTGCCACATGCGTTATTTCAGTTTCGTCTTGTGACAAACGAACGTTAAATTTTTGTTCAAATCGAGGTTTTTTCTTTGCATTTTACAGCTTAGGCCCCGGTGTCTTTTTATGGTCGGCACAAGATGCCACGATTTTGGCGGTGTCTTTACACTAAGAGATTTTATGTAAAATATTTCATGGAATAAGTCCGTTTTACTTCCCGATGTTTTGAAATTTTATCCTTTTACCCAAATTTTAAAACTCACGCGCGATTGGTTTATTACGGACACTTTAAAACTTGCAAACTTATAAATTTTTATAATCTGTGAAACTTAGTTTAAACTTAATATTACTGGTTACTTTATATTACAGCAAACTTATTTTAGAAATTTAAATTAAATGACAGTTTATTTAAATTTCTAATGTTAGAACGCGAAATTATTTACTTATTAATTATGGTGTCTAACATTAGCTTATTATCTGAATTGTAAACGCAATGATGGTTGTTTAATCATAATGAATATCACAGTTCCTTCATCAATTTGTACACGTAATTAATCAAGTACATTTTAATAGTACCGGAACTTAGTTATAGTTCTTTTAGGTATATAATTTAACAGCGATATCCTGTCTATGATACAAAAGATTATCAGCATCTGTTTTTCTACTAACAAAATTACTTTAAGTATCCTCAGAGGTCTTCTATGCTTCAGTTGCGTCATTTTAGAAACGATGTCTCTTTAGTTTTGCTCATGTGTAAAAATACCTCAAATATTCTACACGTATCTATTTCTTGGGAGTCCATCGCCTATTAAGCTTTGGGATCTCTAAACGTTAAAGGATGATAGTGTTTATTCAGTATTTACTAATGCCAAATTTCTAGCAGTCTCCTACTGTTTGATTTTCAGGTATACAAGAATCGATTCCGCCACTATAGTCACATTTTCTTCAGTGATTGTCCAAATAACCCATGCAGTGCGAGCATCCTTTTTGAGTCTTTCATAACACTGTTTAAATTGTTAATACAAGAAAGTTGTGACGAATTCTGAATAATATGTCACCTTAAATAGGGTGCAAGGAATTCCCTTCTTTGGTAATGAACCTAATCACTGCACCACGCTCTAATTTCATAGCTTGCTTACTTTTCTCTGATTACTGGCATACACATGCAGTCGTAAATAAGTAATTTACAAGTTTAATTAGTATAATCGGCATAATAGAACATACTAATTCAGTAAAACTAAACCAGATATACTTTCTTAGAAAACACTAATGTTAAAATTTATATATTTAAATAAACTAGTGTTAGTAAAGGGCCGACACAGATATCCATTCCGTAAATTCAAAAAATTAGAGAAGGACACTTTTAAAAACATTAAAAATGTCACCTTGATATTAACCGATAAGAAAATCTTAAAATAAAGGGATGTGAATATGTATATGTATTACACTAATTGGTGCCACATGTACTTGGCTTTTGCAAAATGGGTCAACTCTTACGGATTAATAGTCACAATAAAATTCAACGATTAATTGCGGATACTTTTTGAAAGTTAAATAGCTACAGTGTCACCAAGATTAAAAAAGTCCCGGAAAATATGCGAACTAAAAATAATAATAAACGGCAGCAACCAATCATATCGCTGTATTAAAAATATACATTCTGTGTCAAACCTCATTTTAATTCCATTTGACATTTTGTGTGTCTTAAAACTGTCTTATTTTTTATTTTTTCTTGCATTTTACGATCTATTTAAACCAAATAGTCTATTTCAAGACGCCAGTTTAGAGTCGATAAATCGATTTTGGTAAGTAAATTAATATATACATACGTCATATTACACTAATACAGCGTAAATTATTATATTTGTTAAGGAGAACTAAGTAAACTTGGTGTACCGTAAACTTTATCTTGTTTGAGCTATACTGTATCGTGCATTCTATAGAAATGATTTGGAGTACTGTAACAGTATCTTTTGGTTAGTTGACATTTTTGAGTATTGGAGTACTTTCGATTTAATTTGAGATCATCTAATTTTTATAATTGTTTACTTTCGCGTTTTTCACTTTCCGATGCGTTTTGGGTAGCCTACCTCCGTCTTTTGTAAATTTTATTCGCAAGTATGATTATCTGTTCTCATCGCGTGCCATCAGATTGTCTACATTGGTTCGTTGTGGAAGGCGCACGCTGTTTTTTCGCTCCGTCTAGTTTCGACGACTTCTTTTCGGTTTATTTTCTTCTTAGGATGAAACACCTAATTTTTTAAGGTGAGCAGGCATCCCTTGGTTGTGTACAAGGTTGGTTGATCGATTCATTTTTGTTTATTTATAGCGTTTTAAGTACGGGATTTAAAATTCCCGTTACGTTTGTGGAATCGACGGCATGGTTATAAAGCCGGCGACAACTTCTGGTTGAGCCCGACGCCACGCTTTGGAGGGTTCCTTTCGCTTTCGTCAATCTACTGCTTCTACACACCAGAGCCGCCTTTTGTTTTACCTTTCTACGGTCCTAGTGCGGCAACCAACGGCTTCGCGATGGTGCGTCCGTCACGTAGCTTCGTGGCGATGGATTTGGTTTGTTTAGGATAAAATCCGTTTCCTCCGAAGTCTTCTACATCCAGGTCAGTTTATTTCATCTTTCTTGCGGGCATCCGCTGAAGATGACGAGATTCCGTTCCGTTTTGGTACCTGTGAGAAGTTCTTCGCGTTCTGATATTTACTTTCTACATTTTGTTTCATACTACAGTAATATTAGCTTTGATTATTCATTATGATTATTTGGTTTCATCTATACATATCTTACTAGTAATTTTGAAACCGAAATTAATTGTTCTGTAATATTAAGTTCGTTCATAAATGTAATAATTTGTTACTTGTATTCAACGCTCGATTCTTAGAGAAAGCGCAAGCCGAATCCACCGCGCGGTTGCTGCGACCGCGCGTACCCGTTCATTGCCCATTCAACTTTAATTCGCTTCAGTATATCAACTTGTTATTTTACCATACTTTTAAATGCATAATTTATGGACGAATCAGCTTTAATTAACAATGTGCGTATTTTAGCAATTCATTTACCTTTATTAAAACTAAAGCGGCACATCACTGTAGTGACGTCCGACGAAAGAGTTACCTCGTTTAATTTTGCTAGATTTTTTACTTTTGTTGATGTTGTACATCTAACTTAAATTATAGGAATCAAGTTCACGAACACCTTAAATTTATCTTTGTTTGCAAATCCCATGTTATTTCAATTCCACGTTGTAACGCTTGTTTCGTGCTGTCGAAACATATGTACGATAACACCGCCTGATATTATAACTTTGTAGCGCACACGTGTTATTTTAAACCTGAGGTTCTCAATATATTCTGTTAACTATAAACTCTACTAGCTGAACCTATTTATGCATGCATTTCTCAAACGTTCACTGAATTTTTATTATTATACTTTATTGGAAGATTATTGTAAATTTTAACCTTTACAGGTTATATACGAATATTTTTACAAATGTTGTTCCGCATAGCCCTAGGCGTGCGAAGCAGAACATTGACGAGTAATTTTAAGTCCAGCTTTTATCGCCGAAATAATTTACGACGTTTTTGCTCTTGTACGTTCAGATTCTCACCAGCGTTTTCGAATACAAGTGTGTGGTTCCCATCTTCTTTTCTTTCTTTAGGCATTTCAAGTTGCTTCCTGCGTGAGTTCGTACCAGTTTCGCAACCGTCAACGTTAGTCAGCACCAATTCCGGGATTTCCTGCAACGATAAGGGAAGCGAAGCTTGTGTACATCAGCCTTGATATTTTTTTCGATGGTTATATCAACCATCTTCCTCTTTTAGATAACTGCACCCCACACCCTAGCCTCCGTGGCACTAGGGCCGGCCGGACATTTTTCTTTATTTTGCTGCGAAGCGGAATCCTTTTAGTGAAGACTACGCGCACGTTTATCCATCTTTATTGTGGCAGTACAATGAAAAATAAAGTAGCGGGAAGTAATTTGCAACAAAAAGCTAGTGGTATTTGTGATTTAGACTTTAAAATTAAAAAGGATTTTTTTTAGACTAATTTAAAACAACACTATAGTAATATTCTCCTAAAGTTTTATATTAGTGATTTCATGTTGCTTTATTACATTGTAATAAGTAAATATAGGTTTTTATAATAAAAGGCAAAATGTTTGTATTTTTCACTAGGAATGTGTGGCGCTGTATAGGGTTTATGAAGAAACTGATTGCATTTCGCAAATGGACTTCAATTATTGAGCGGGCATTTAATTTTAGATTGTTGTCCCAAATCTGGCCTTATCTTTGATCCAAAAATTCATTTTGAAGCTGATTTTCCCAGTATAATGAATACTTTTTTTTTAAATAAATATGCTGCTGTTATTGAATATTGGTTATTGTAATCATTTTATTAATTAGATCTCCAGGAACTATTGGTAAATTTACTGTTTGGACTTTTTAAAAGTTTTCGTTTTGGTTAAAATTTTATTAACAAATTTTATTAACAAATCGTCCTTAGGTCATTTTATTAATATCTCATAATCACATTTTCTTTTAGTTGAATATTGTGTTTTAGTTATACATTGTCAGGTTTTGCTGGCGTCCCGCGCCAATATTTGAATTTACCGCCGTAGGTTTAGGTTAATACGAGGTTGTTAGGACGACAAAAATAAATAGAATTGGTAGGAACAAACACGAGAGACGAATGTTTCTACTCTCCGTGGCGATTGAAAAACAATTAATAAAATAAAGTGACGGTTGCAAGCGATTTCCGCTTTTACGGATTACGAATGTGTATAACTTGTGATAACTCGTTGTGAGACCACCTTGATGTGGCCGTCAAACACGCGTAGGTCGTACGTGATGAAATCGGTCGTGTGTGTAAGTGATTTCTTTCTTTTGAAGTTTCCGGGGTAAGTGTAGGATTTCCGCAGGAGTAAGTGTGGCAGAATAACAGGCCTGAAAAATCAAATAGTGGGGGTTAGGGCAATTACCTGCCTTTTTCCACCCCGTTCGCGGTTTAATTGGACGTGTGAGTCCACTTGCGAATGCAGGAATGTGTAAAAGTCGCGACTCAAGATTTTGGTGTTTTGGGCAAGCGAGAAGCCCTGTGACACGTCGACCAAAACAAATGTACTTATTATTACATTTTTTTTGCTTCAATATTGTTTTCCGGTAAGAGCGTATGTGAAATGTTAACGTGTATCGGCGAGAATCTCGTGTAAGTTTTAGTCCCGGCTACCAGCTATTGTAGAGCACAGCTTAAACCATTCCCGTTGTGAGGGGAGCCTGTCAGTACATAATTCCTGTCCAAACTATAGACGCATACCTGTATTTAATGTGACTAGTAGATGTAGACGATAATTTTATGTTATAGTAGATTAACTAATCTTCCCCTTAACTCTTGAATTAGGCTGCATTCAAGAGCCGGAGAAGTTTATTTGTAATATTGTGTGTCCTGTTGTTGTTGTTGCGTATGCTAAATAAGCCATTTCTTTAGACATACACAGTTATTCCCCAAATAGACTTTCATTTTAAACTTTGAACAAGTTAGCTGTGCTTATTTTGTATTTCAGGGGATATGTGTTAGTCGAGGTACCCCCCTATAGTCACGGTCTTAACTCATATTAATATTTGGGGCCCAGGTAAGAGACAAATCTGGGACAATGCAATTATAGGTCACAGAACAGTTTGACCCTGTTCTGAAGGACAGTTTGGTTTATAATACGGCCAACAAAGCGCAGTGGCGCCCCCTCTAAGCTTTAAACCTTTGTACGTATTTTTAGGGTTTCCCATTGAGCGTGGATGTGCTGGTGACAATAGGTCGCAACCCCACTCCTCCGAAAAGCTAGCGGGACACCAGAATCGTCATCAGTCGTAACGCCAACCGCGCTTGTGACAACATTGAGTATTTACATTATTGTTCATTGTATTTAAAAATATGTAATTCATCTATATTTTAAGTAGCATAAATATTAATTTTCTATAAATTAATTTCTTGAAACCAACCCAATTTTAATAATAAAATATTTATTTTTATTAAATACCAAACATAATCAACAACTTATATCCAAATTAAATTTTACCAATGAACTTAGTATTAATAGACAATTAGCATTTTTACATCTTCTACTTAAAATTGGTAATACCAAATTTAGTCTTGACCTTATCCGAAAAAAATAAGTTCTCATATTATTTCATTCTTTACAAAGTCTTCTAAATGTAAAATTGCCTCTTTTCATTACTTTATTCATCGTTAAATTATCTTTTAAATACAGTAAATCCACAAAAACAAATAAAGTATTGTTAAATATACAGGGTTGTTTTTGAAATAGTTGTTGAAACGAAAATGGCAACTCTACATATTAGAAGAGATACATTTTTGAGATTAATAAATCCAATTAAGCCCCTTTTTAAGAATATTACAAATGAAAAATTTTAGGAACATTGGTCACTTAATCTGTAAGATATTCAAGAAAACTACGAATGTATCATCTCACGTATCAATTTAAAATAACATCGAATTTCACTGCGTCTATTTACAAATAATAGCGTGCTTAACTGGAAGGTCACTAAATTTTTATTTTTTAGCGCGACGTGTAACTTAGATATTGAATTTCAACAATCAATTTCTACTTAACACTTGAACTTATAATACTTATGACCCATTTGATATTTTGCCAACAGCTGGTAAATTAAACCATACAGAATTTTCTTATTTAAATGAAAATCAAATATAAATTTCATAGTGATTTAATGGTATTTTGTATTGGCATGAAAAACACGTTAACATGCCGTATATAACTTATCACCATGCGCATTGGTGTGATGCTTTTTGAATTTATAAACCCTAAGAGTTCTTTAAACATAACTGCAATAATTTAGAAGATATCAATTATTTTTTGCTACCGCCACTATTTGCTTGTTGTAAAAGTGTACATACACAAAAAACATAAACTGTTCAATAGCTTAAGAAAGTGCACAACCACTAAAAAAATCTAAAAGTTTTTATTACCGGTAAAGAAAGAATGTAGTCTTATTTTTTTAATATCGCGTATAGCTCAGAAGTAATGGAGAGCAAATTAATTCTATGACATAAAATACGTTTTCTCTCGCAAGCGGTAATAGTTTTAATGACGAAGATTCTTCCATTTTTTGATAAACTTTACTTCCACAAAAACAGCTAAACGTAATTTAATAACAGAATCCAGTGTTTTTTATCAAGTACAATTACCCTAAATATTTACTAATACACGGCAATGCCCAACCATATTGAACTGGAATGACCTGTAGCATGAGTGAGACTGAAATAAACGCACATGATTTCGTTACAAACTGCGATGAAATTTCTGCCTATAAATATTGAAAATCAGAGGTCCTTAAAATGTTTTACAAGAAGCTTTTAAATTCGATTGCGCCTAAATTAATACTCCTTGATTCTATCATTACTCTTTGTGAGTATATAGGACCAAAAACACGCATAGTTAAAGTTACTGAAACTATTTCAAAGCAACCCTGCATAACTAAAGACAATAACTACGGGCATTTCTCCCCACAACTTTTTTGTACTTCCAAAATTACCGATTTTAATACGATAGCCATCATAACCACTACTTTTACCAAAAAGACGTTTGACGTATCAAATGGCATAGAGCAACCGTTTTCCAGAAGGCACACATTTGTGAACGTTTGTCGCTAAAGCATATTCTAGTTACTTTATCTTACCTATATGAAACCTAATACGTCTAGAGAAAGAATTTCTTTCGTCCAAAATTTTCGATGTCGAAATTTTAGTGGAAATATACATTATCGGATTCCCTTAGTCCGAAAATCATGTTTTTGAAAATTGGTCTGTCTGTGTGCGTGTGTGTGTGTGGATGCGCGCGCACGTGTGTGTATGCGTGTGTATCTGTGTGTGTGTGTGTCTGTGTGTGTGGTGTGTGTGTGTGTGGTGTGTGTGTGTGTGTGTGTGTGGTGTGTGTGTGTGTGTGTGTGTGTGTATGTGGGTGTGTGTATGTGTGTGTATGTGTGTGTGTATGTGTGTGTGGAAGCGTGTGTGCGTGCGTGCGTGCGCGGGTGCGTGCGCGCATGCGTGCATGCATGCGTGCGTGCGCGCATGCTTGCGTCCGTGCGTGCGTGCGCGCGTGCATGCGTGCGTGCGTGCGCGGGTGTGTACGTGCGTATGTGAACAGTATATCTCGAAAACCATAAATCATACCTAAACAAAATTTTACGTTTGGGTTTGTATATAACCTCGCAAATCACCACAAATATTTCACTAAAATCCACTAAAACGGGATATGACTGTTTACTCTTGCTATTTCTTGGTATTTCATGATTTTCTCGAAAGCGGTTTAGATAATTTTTTTAAATTTATTTTATTTCTTAAAAACTTAATGCCGTTTCATATAATTAGCAGGGTTTCTCAGAAAAAAATTTGTAAAACTCTTACCATTAGCTATGAATAACATAAATGTGGAACTGAAAGCCTAAATAAATGAAAATTTATATTTGAGGTTTTAACTACCTTGGTATACTAAATCAAGAATTTAGTTAAAGTCGAATAACTGGAAGTACAACTTTCTTTTTGCTATTTTTAGATATTTTTCGAAGTTTTTTATTTGCGATTTTCTCGAAATTGGCTGTAACATTTTTTTTAGAATTTTTGGAATTCTTTGGCAATTTAATTGTCTTTCATATAGTTTTAAGCTCTTTCTCACAAACCTTTCCGTAAATTGAGTAACCGGAAGTACTTTCACCGTTAACTCTAAATAAAATAACTATGAAGCGACAAGTTCCAGCTGAATGAAAATTAATATTTGTGGTCATATGGCATTTTTATGCCAAATCTAGATTTAGTTTAAAATCAAATAACCGGAAGTTCCACTTTATTTCTGTTATTTTTAGATATCTTCCGAATTTTGGTTTTTCGCGATTTTCTTAGAATCGGTTATAACAATTTTTTTAAAGCGTAGTATATTGTATAGCTCTTTCATTCCGTTTTATAAAAGTTACGTAGTTTCTCTACTATATTTTCGAAAACAAATAACAGGAAATACTTAAAATAGTAATTTTGAACAACATATCTGAAAAACTAAACATAATATAAGAATGAAGTTTTATAATTGTTGTTTATCTTCTACGCTTGAGACGTCAAGGATTTAGTTAAAATCGAATGACCGGAAGTGACACCTTACTCTAATGATTTTTAAGTTTTTTTATGGTTTACTCGAAAACGGTTGTAACGTTTTTTTTTTTGAAATGCGTTACGGTTATTATGTTTGTAACACCCCTTACAGTTTTTATAAAATTTTGCGTTGAAGCAAGTTATAAGAGAATATTTCCGGAGTTAAGCAGCCTTTCGCCTACCTAGTATAACTATTATTTCCAAAATAAACGTAAATAATAACTTAATCATTTGTGAACAGTATTTGCATATCTGTATGCGTAAGAGAAAGTTGTGTGTTGTCTCACACCAGATTTTTTTGGATTATTTATCAAACAGAAACAATAAAAAGGTAAATCAAGAACTAAATTTATTTAAGAATATCCAAATAAACTGAAGATAAGGAAACTCTAAGGTAAACATTCAAAACCATCACCTCCAATTAAAATACATTGCTGTGCACGTGTTGTGAGAAATCTGCTTATTTTTTCACAAACATCTGGAATCGTGAGAATGTGCTTAGAGCCGCCTTCAGTACGCTGACAAAGATCATTTATGTTGTTGATAGGCCCAGAAAAAGCGATTTTTTAAATACCTCCTTAGATAGAAATCCAGGGGATTCAAATCAGGTGATCTGACAGGCCATAAAGCAGTTCCTTCTCGTCCTATCCACTGTTCAAGTACCGTATTGATCAGAAATTCTCCCGTTCTGGCACTAAAATGCACCGATGCACCGACGTGCATAAGCTATATTTGTAGGCTTCTCGCTACTGGAACATCTTCGATCAGGGGAGGTAAATCGTTTTCCAAAAATTACCTATATGTTGTTCCTATTAGGCACTTTTGCTATATAAAGGACCAATTATGAAATCATTCATCATCCCCCCCCCCAAGCCTTGATCGAAGGCTGTTACTGGTGGCTTGATTGCATAATAGCCTGATGAAGATTGTGACAATTAATTATTCCATTTCTAGTGAAACCAGTCTCATCAGCACAAGTAAAGGGTAATTTTGGTGAACCGCACACTTCTGTATCAGCCAGTTACAAAATGCTACTCTTTGCGCAATGCCCGCTGAAATAACTCTAGCGTCTCCTTGCTTCAGCCCGGTTACACTTCGCAAGACCATAAATTAAATTCGTGTTATCCATTTGTTCATTTTGAAAATTTACTGTTTTTAAAAACGATTATACAGACCACAAATCAATAAGAAACAAACGCTAATAATTTCAAAACAGACAACAATAAAGTAATAACAAATCAATAGCTAGGACGGCCAAAGTAGTAAAACTTAATACAAATAGACAGCAGATTGTCTTTTGTTTATTTGTTTTGGAATTGTTGATTTGATTTTCTCATAATAACTATCAAAAATTAGAAAGCATTGTTCTAGAGACAGACCTTTGTAAAATTTCGTTAAAGCTTTTAAAGAATACTTCTTACAGTTCCCTTGGTTGTAGTATAGCAGCGCCCAACAACAATTTTGTTGCATCCAATATTGTTTATGGTTTTGAATACATATTTGGTATTAAATTCAGATATGTAAGTAGTTTTTTGTATCAGTTCCAGTTTTTAGGCTGATAAAGATGGGAGTTTTCAAAAAAGTACCATGTTTTGAAAATTTAATATTATAACATAAGAGAACTACATATTTAATCTGAGCGACTTCCTTCTATAGAACCTTGCAAGGTGCTCAGCTGGGACTGAGCTAGTTTTACATATACTTCGAGTTTAGCTCTATAGTCGGAGTGGCTCCAAGGCGGCTTTCTTGGCTGTGACGACAACTTACTAAAACTTATTAAAGATATTTACAATTTAAAATTATATACAAGGCAGCTTCAGCATGTGAACAGTGGTTTATAAACTGTTTTGTTTTAAGAATATTTGCTATTCTTATTTGGTTGCACTCTGTACATTTATACCTTCGGTCATGACCATTATTCATTCAACATGATTAATACTCTGAATTTTTA
>JAHWXV010306682.1:0-13448 GCA_024586415.1 Phrixothrix hirtus | reverse complement strand
GAATTCCTTTTACGCATTTACTTATTGAAAAATAGCTATCACATATAATGTTTTATAAAATTCTGTTCGTTTAGTTAAACTGTCCTAAGTACCATTTTTGCATATCGACAGTTAACAGGTGAATATTAAATATGTTCTGATATTGTAGTACCATTTTCTTTCCATTTACCCAAAGCTAGAGCACAATGATGACATCTAACTGAATCATCACTGCTAGTGTATAAAAAGCATCAGGTCTTCAGGGGATATACTACTCTTCCAGTTGCCATCCCTGAATGACCATAAACGATGGTCCCAAACCCAAAAATAAGTACCGCGTAGTTTCTTTTGAATTCTTTAGACATCTCAACCTTAATACACATTTTTATGAAGAACTGAAATAAAATGTACTTTTTTGTAACATTTCGAGCTCTTCCACTACTAAACATGATTAAGTCATTTACCACACTACCAAAAATTGATATATTCCTTATCCATTATTAATTTAATCTAGCACTTCGATCGAATAGGACAGTCTAAAATTATAAAAATCTAAGATGTCGAGGGAAATCAAATTTGTTTAGGCTGGCAATTGATTATTGAATTGCAACATTTAATGTCGTTGATAGAACAAGATTAACTACATTGTCTTCCCAAGACTTCAAATATTTTTATGAGAACCCAATAAAAAGTGTATCAAATTTACCGGGTGATCCTACAATGAACGTTATATTGATTATTTATTTATTA
Source organism: Phrixothrix hirtus (assembly GCA_024586415.1). Taxonomy (NCBI): domain Eukaryota; kingdom Metazoa; phylum Arthropoda; class Insecta; order Coleoptera; family Phengodidae; genus Phrixothrix; species Phrixothrix hirtus. Next base: position 12,719 of record JAHWXV010306682.1, on the reverse strand, counting down.
TATTTATTATATTTATTAATGGAAATAATACATAACCTTCCGAAAAAGAAAACTAATGACATTTGTCTGATTAAATAGTCATTACCAGAAAAAATATAGATAAAGGACAGGGGAAAGGGAATAGGTTTAAATATATGTACTCGTAATATGCGATAATCATGTAGTTTGTTTAAATAAACGTAGTGCACAACGTGAATGTGTTTTGCAGAACAAAATTTGACTAAGGTTGTAGATAAATACACAGCTTTTGAGCGATTAATTCAAGAATTTCAAGCGTTAGGATTTGATGCTGAACATGAATCAGTGTATGTATAGATTGTAGGAGTTTGATACTGAATATTGTAAGAACTTAGTAAAAAAGTATATGAAAGGCAGTAGTTTTTGTCAAAAATATATAAAAGGATATCCATGTGGTTCATGTTTAATATGACGACTTATCAGTCGAAACTTACAAGAGTTTGCTCCGTTTTTTCATAACGCAACAACAGATGAAAGTGACGAAGGAACTAACGAAAGTGATGAAAATGAAGAATTAAGTGATGAAAATAAAGAAAATATAACCTTCGTGAATTGGAAAAGTACGATACCACCAGACCAGTTAGCACGAGCTGGTTTCTACTACACACAAATAGAAGATACCGTCAAGTGTTTTTATTGTGGAATTACCTTATGCAAGTGGAACAGCACTGACTCAGTTCCCGAAGAACACCTGAAACACGCACTCCATTGTCACTTTATACAATTACTACTTCAAGGACAAGGCTACGCTACAGTGCATTAAACGTATATTCCATGGTATATCTCTACTTAACATTGTTTATCACCACCGCATTCCAAAGCAATGTTACACCTGGAGATTATACATTACAACAGCTATAAAAATACATCACAGGAAGTTTTCGAACATTAACATTAGTCACAGAGAACATTAGTAGTGACTTGTCAACTGAAACCGTTATAAAATTAACTAGACCGAGTACAACCATGGAAATTGGGTTGGTAAGAAGCACTAAGAAAGAAACCGAACATACATACAGTACAATTTTGATACTAACAGTTTTGTTCATTTTGTTATATTTTACAACATTTATGTATTATATGTGGATCTCTCAAAAACAATAAACTTTCTACCTTTGCAATATTTTGTTTTAGTGAAAACTAAAGTTAATTTTACCTCTATTTATTATAACACTACATATAAAACTACATGCAGGTAGCTGGAAATGATAATTTCAAATTTAAAGAAGTGTGATTCTATTATTTAAATGTACCTATAATTATTAATTATGATTATAAATTTGTAAAACACATGTTATATAACCTGCAAGCTAAATATTTTAAAGTATGATTCATATAATAAGTAAGCAAAATAGAAAACATTCGAACAATTTGTAATTTTTAATTTTAAACGTTATCAGTCTTTCTTCTATAAAATTTAATTCTATACTTTAACTGCACAGTTATCAAAATTTCATTATATTTTATATTAATTAAATCTCATAACAAGAAAATAAAACTTATTTAAGGGCGGAAAATAGACGCCGTATTGAAATTTACTCCCTATCTAAAGCAATGTAATTGCTTGTCATTGCTTGTCAGGCTTTTCTTACTTCAAGTAAATTATCAAGTCACCTTTAGTAATTCATAACTTTCATAAATATTCAAGCTATACAATGAAATATAGAAATTACTTCAAAATAGCCTATAAATTCAGATAAGCATGAGATAAAAACGACAACTTTTAAGAAAAGTTATAAAGTAATTTACAGAAAAGTTTATCACTTCTTTACTAATTAAAGTTCAGTCGATTTTGTATAGATGGCGGAACCCTATTTTGCATTATAAACTGCGCTTTAAAGTCAACAATTCATTGAACTTCTAGGATATTATAAGAAATTACTTCTAAAATAATAAAAATCAATTTCCTAGTGTCACGTTTTTAATTTCTAAAAATATGTCATAATTTTTGAATAAATTTTAAATATACCTAATAACAGTATTTGAGTTACTTTAAAAATTATTGTTTCCTAATTTTTATTTTAATGAAATATGAATAATATGTATGTACTATGAAAATATAATAGTTACTTAAAAAAAACAATTTCTTAATCAAGATCAGTTCAAATACTTGTAATATGAAAAATTACAATTAAAACATGAAATAGCGTAAGATTACCAATATCAAATATCAAACCAGGTATGTTTGTACGTTGTATGTCTAAAATACTACCAAAGAATTAATCAGTCGATATTTATTTATAACTGCCATAAATAATGAATAAAGAACCGTAGATACATTTATTTACAAATATACCTACTATACAAGGTGCCCCGAAATGATGCGTCAAGACTACATGAGGTGATTCCGCACAAGAAATTAGGTCCACAAAGTCCTATACCATTTTTTCGAAAACTCAATATTACCAGATACGGTGCGTCAAAAAAAATTTTTTTTAGATTTCCTTGAATAACCTTTTTAGTATTGGTTTGATTTCTTTCGTATTTCCACATGTATTACCAGTGCCCTTGTAGATTTATATTCCAAATATGATGCAAATACTCCAGTGCCAAAGGGCCTAACCTGATCTTAACCCTCAATCTATGGCCCACAACTTTATTTTGCCGATTTAGGAATTTAAATAGAACTAGTTCAAGATCATCAAAAATTCTTAAAAAATGTATTTCTTGTTTCGATACGATAAAATGAACCGTTTCTGAGAAAAACGACTTTAAACATTTTCATGCATAAATGCTGTTTTAAAATAATTTTTACGATTTACAAAAAATACTTTGAAAACAATACCTTGAAGTTGCCTTAACAATTTTTGACAGATATGTTCATGTGAATTTTTCTGTTGTGATCATTTGTGTGTGATAAGTAATGTGATTAAATCTGATAAAATGAATAACAATAATTATTATAGTCAATATTCGAATGCTGAACTACGCGCCATACATTATTATTATGGCTTAGCTGCAGGAAATGCATCAAGAGCAAGACGTTTGTATCGAGATTCATTTCCAAATAGAAGGATACTACGATCGCAGTTGTTCAGTACTATTCATCAGAGATTAGGTGAGTTTGGCTCTTTTAAGATGGGGCTATTTGATGTCGGCCGCCAAAGAAGTACTCGAACTCCTGGGGCTGAAGTTCGGGTTTTAGCTGCGGTTGATAATAGTCCTGATGTAAGGGTCAGATTGATTTCATTACTGGAAAATATTCTCAAAACCTCAGTCCACGAAGTTTTACATGAACAACTCCTGCATCCATTCCATTATCAAAGATCCGATTCCGCGACTGAATTTCTGCAGGACTGTTATAAATCTCCATGATGGAAACAATAATTTTACCAATTCCATTCTTTTCACGGATAAAGCTAGATTCCGGCATGATGGTGTAATAAATCTCCATAATAAACATTATTGGTGTGACGAGATTCCCCATTTAGTGGTGGAACGTAGATTCCAGAATAAATTTTCTGTGAATTTATGGGCTGTCAACATGGGAGATCATTTAATTGAGCAACATCTCATCCCACAAAGGCTTGATGTTGAAAATTACCTACACTTTCTACAAAATGATCTTCCAGTTTTGTTAGAAGACGTTCATATTGAAATGCGACGTGAAATGTGGTTGATGCATGATGGTGCACCGCCTCATTATAGTTTAGCGGTGTGGAAGTATCTCAATGAAATTTTGCCTGAGAGGTCGATAGGGTACGGTGGATTCAATACAGTGTGCTGCCAGTTCGCCCGACTTGAGCCCGGTCGACTTTTTCCTTTGGGGCTATGTTGTCACTGGTATACAGAACGCATGTGAATAAAGTGGAAGAGCTGAGGCAACGAATTATTGACAGTTTCGTAATACTAACAACAAAGGAGGCTATATTTTTCAGAGTTCGTTGCAACTTTCTGACAAGAATAAATTTGTGTGTCGAAATGGAAGGACAACAGTTCGAGAATTTACTGTAGGTACGTCAAGTAAATGTAACATTATGACACGTTGTGTACTTTGTAGTGATTAATAATGTAGTAGAGTAGTAAGTACTAGTAATGTAGTAGTTAATAATGTAGTTAGTGAATAAATTTTGTATTGATGAGTTGAGACTGTGAAAATAGTTTAAGCAGCATTTATGCATGAAAATGTTTAAAGTCGTTTTTCTCAGAAACAGTTTATTTTATCGTATCGAAACAAGAAATATTTTTTTACAAATTTTTGATGATCTTGAACATAATGCTATTTAAATTCCTAAAGCGATAAAAACAAAAAGTTATGGGCCACAGATCGAGGGCTAAGGTCAGGTTAGGTACTTTTGCACTTAAGTACTACAAGGGCACTAGTAATACATGTGGAAAATACTAAAGAAATCAAACTACTAATAAAAAGTTATTTAAGGAAATCTAAAAATAAATTTGCACACTGTATCTCTGTTAATATTGAGTTTTAGAAAAAATGTTATAGGACTTTGTGGCCCTAATTTCTTATGACGAATCACTTCCTGAAGTCTTGACGCATAACTTCCAGACACCCTGTATAGTAGGTATATTTGTAAATAAATGTATCTACGGTTCTTTATTCATTATTTATAGATCCACTATCAGAAGGCATTTGCTCTGCTAAATCAGAAGGTAGTTACAATAGTTAGAACATTGGTGAAAGAGCTCTTCATCTGGTGTGGAATATCATTGCATTACGGCCAAGAACGAAATTTTGAGTAGAGCTTGTTCCAAAACCTTTGTGAATTGTTAAAAATACGAAAAATCAGGGCTACTACTCTTCACCCACAATCAGTAATGATAGAGCGCATGAACCATATCATGGGGAAATATTTAATAAATGCAGTCTCAGATCATCAACGAGACTAGGATTAATATTTGCATTTATTTCTAATGGCGTACACTGGGGCAAGAGAGCTTTAAATCTGGCATTAAATCAAATACTAATTAATAAAGTTTTTATGTTGGACTTATCTTGTTAGAGCGTTTAGTATAGTTAACTTCTAGAACAATTTTTAATTACAAAATTTATATATTATCGTTTTATAACTTGGCACCAAATAAAACACATTACGATTGTCAAGCAGACGGTATTGTTCTTCAAGATTTTGAGACAGATCACCATCATCATCTTCTTCGTCATCGTCAGTGCCACTATCATGATCATCTTGATGACTAAATACCTTTATAACTGGAGATCGTAATAAATTTAATGCTTCCTTTGGAAGACATTTTACTTTTTTCGTTTGTACTTTTCGCTAGTTGGTGATTACAGAATCAGAGTTCAACAAGAAGAAGTTAAATATATTTGTATTATTTTTCTCCCTACTGCATTTTCTGGCGTAACGTCCTTTGTACTTCTTCAAATTTTTGTTGCAAGCTTCTTCTGTCAGCTGACCTACATGAAGAAGTGCTGAGGATATAATGACAGTTCTATGTATGAAATATTTATGTAAAATGGATGACATGTTGTATCAGTGGTACTTTTCAACGAAGTATCTAGCTGTGTTATGCGCAAATACTCGTAATTTTTCAACATCAATTTCATAGTCACTAGATACCACTATCATTATAATGTGTATCTTTTTGATCAATTCTGTCTATTTTTGTAATTTCAGTAGAAAGTTCCGCATTTTTAAAAACCGTCTAGCGGTATTGGTATCGTTCGTGCTGCCGAAGCCAGGTTTAGGCTTGTCAACAATTAAACCACATCGTTCTTTAAATTCTTGTTGAATTCGAGTTTTTGTGACACAATTTCTTTATCTCTCCCCTGAGTTTACCATTTCTTGAATGGTAATTTATAAGCTAAGTGCAAAAGGCACTCAAACATGCGAATCCATCCATGTAAGATCGACAATCGAAATCCCAAATTTTCAGTATTTACATTCCTTAAAATTATTTCCTGAAGATAATTAAATAGTTTCGATGTTGCACCACATATGTATCATTTCTGTATAGAAAGTGTTTCAGTGAGGGAGTTGCATACTTGGCCGTCCACCATAGCAAAAATTAAACAATGACTTACTTGAATTGGCTTGTCTTGAATTATCACATTAGTATTTTCAAGATTGTTATTTGTTCATCCATTCTGTATTTTTCCGCAATTGATACATCAGCAGACACTTTTACAAGATGTATTTTTAAAGGTCTACAATATCGTATGGATCCAGGGCGTGGGTTTTGCCACAGAACTTTTTCCTACAAACAAGGCGAAGTGGAACTAAATACGTAATGAAAACGTTCGGATCATTGGCTTCAGCATCATGCAATACTTGTTTGTATGAACTATGATCTGAGCAGCCATCAAATGCCCACTTTGATACCAAGCATAGTTGATTCGGTTCTTTCCTCTGAAGAGATTCAATAAGTGGTATCAATATTAAAAGTAGGTGCTCTACTGTGTGGTCGGGCAAGTGCTGTAATGTAACGAAAGCACAAGTATCTGTAATATTAATGTCTTTAGGATGGCAGAGTTCCTTTACGGTTTGAACTACTTTATACGATGGAAATTTTTCGGGCACACTCATTCCTATAATGTCTTACTGATGGCGAGATAAGTTAGCCTCAACTAAAACAGTCAGTGCATCTTCACCTGCTACGGGCTGTTGCAGATCAAGTAATTTTCTATAGGCTTCCCTATACCTGCTTGCTCGCGTTGGACTTGTCGTTATCTCGTTCAGAATTTTCGGGACCTGTGATTTCCCTTCGGCTCTTAAAGTCAGATACAGATGCTGTAACTCTTAATATATTTGTTTTTAATTGTTTTGTTCGCTCGGGACACGATTCAAATGCAGCATTCACGCAAGGAAATATCTAAAACCCCAAAAATGTATTAACAAACACACCAATAACTTTCATAATAAAAATTAAATTAGAAACGATAATAATACTAATCATACTAATAAATAGTATTTTGCATTTAATGTGCACATATTACGTATCCATGTTTCAATTACGGATAAAAACGTTTTATGTTGTTAAATTTTTAAATGTTTATGTAGTGAAGAAAGTAGTAAAAGGTAGCAGAAAGATTAGGCGTTTTTATAATCTTTTAATCGATACTTGTTTGGAAAATCAAAAATTAGTACTCGATCTACCTTGAAAGGTAACTAACGAGATCGTTCTTTTTAGTATAATGTGTAAATCATCAGCGTGTAATGATAATGTTTATGAAGGTTATGTTACCATAATACATTTTCGTAGTTAAAAGATTCTTACAAAAATACCTCTTTATACCTGAAAGTGACGCTTCCATAGCAAAATATTCCAATTGTTTACAAATCACGAGTTAAAATACCCTACAAACACTGATGTGAATTACACTAATGCTAGCACGTGTTGACTAGTATATATTTCGACGTAACTGCGCATTCAGGTAAGGATCAGGGCAGATACACTAACATTTGAATACCGATTTATCATGCAGCGGTTAACGGTCTATTGATACGTTATTGGAAGAAATATTTATATAACAATTATTATTTGTTTTTTTTGCTAGTTTTGAGGCCATCTTGCCCCACTGTGTGGTGTATCAATCGACAGTACATGAGATACCAGGCGAAACCACGGCTAAAGTGTTGTTTCGACGTGAAATAGGACTACCATGTGACCTGAAGCTTGGTAGTTGGCTATTATGTACTCTAAAAAGGGTAGATTTCAACACAACGATCTGGTATAATTCTAACAGTCGCAGCAACGACAAGGTCTATTACACAAACTATAATAATCTTGGAAAGGCCCATATAAAGTTATAATAAGAGACAATGATGTATTATATCGGATCAGGAACACACTTATTTTAGCGCCATAAATCTAGTATTTAAATAAATATTTACAAGAAATTTAGATAATAATTTTTACAAGTCCACTTGCTTTTTTACTAAATTATTTTTGAATCTTAGCGGAACATACGTGACGTCATTTTTAACCTGATAAATGCTTAATTTTGATATTAGTAATTATCTTTGTTAGGGATTTTTCTCTCAAGTTAAAATTTGAATATTTTAGCACCATAAATCTAGTATTTAAAATAAATTTGAATAATAATTTTTACGCTAGATGGCGCACCAATTTAAAAACTTTTAATTATCCGAGACTAACAACAAAAGCGACATCATTACACTCAGAAATGGCGTATATGTCAACTTTTTATGATTTAGCAAAGCCTCAAAGCTCGATAACTTCATTGCTAAACCCATAGGTGGCATATGCGTTCACTCTTTATTTAGCAAAACCTCAAACCCCGATAATTATATTGCTAAACCCATAGGTGGCGTATGCGTTCACTTTTTGTAATATATATAAATTGGGGCGCCAACTAAGACTACGCACCCCCCTTTCCTACACCTAGGGATACGCCCCACTGCAACATCTAGCGCTGTGCCTACCATACACTCTGGCAGCCATCTTGGGGCCAACTTTCACTCGAGCATCGGCTTTGTTATACTACTAACATAATTTTCTGACAGCAGACAAAAATAAATTATTTACAATTATTCGTGTATGAATAGAAAGTCAGCAATAGTATGAGATTTATACGGCCACTAGTATTTGAAATTGTTGCGGCGTTGGAACGAGCGGCGGGTGCAGCGCATCCTTACTCGGTCAAATCCTGCATTCCTGATATGTTTGAATACAAGAGTCGGCAGTATGTGAGGAGATTTGAGCACGAGCGCATCCCTCTTGGCGGCCGCACTATACTTAATTTATGCCGGGAACAAATGTCTGATGCGAGGCGTTAGCGAGTACTCGTGACCTTCGTTGCCACTCAGTATCGATTGCAGACCGATATTTAGCAACTCATCTGCGAATGACGAGATATTTTATATGACGTATGATTTCGGTACATCGTAGTTGTGCGTCCGCTATCAATACACCTCAACCCACAGCGACGATGACGGATGCTTGACGTTGTTCAGAAATAGTTACAAAACAACTTGTTTGCAATTGACCCAAAGGCGGTTTCGTTGCTGATTTGGCGGCGGTAACGCCATTATATACTCGGTCTATATTTGTTACAGAGCAACAAGATATAGAACGTCGTTCTAGAATCTATGTGTGTAGATCTCTAGCATACGGCGTCTTCTAACGGTTTGTTGATATGAACGGCATTCAAGATTTTAACAGACTTGTCGAGTCCAGAAGACGTTGCGTCAGTATCACTGTAAAATATAATAACAAAATAGCTTGACTTTACAGAAAAGCTTTTACAGTCTTTGCACTAGGCAATACTCCGTATAGAATCTCATACGAAGACTGATTTGCAACTCGTGAAAGCGTCTTATTTATACTTAAATTTGGACTCGCGTTCTTTATTCAGCGGACATAGATTCGGACGGTTTTCTCTGTCTACTAATGTATTAATACGGACAACAATTACATGTGCTTTAAACAATTCGTTTGCATAACGTGACGCAATATTTCGCCATAGCTTTTAATTAGTTTTTACTAATTAATTAATATTTAAATCATCTGAGATTATTGCTTATATTAATTATTATTAATTATTAAAACAGTCTTGATTGATTTCGAACGAAAACTGCTGATTTATGTGTCAGGTTGTACAATCTTTATTAATTAGCTTATAGCATTTCTATAACAGCTTTTAATTAAGCAATTTCTCTATTTGCAACTTATACTAAAATTGTACACTCGCGCACGGTATTCATCATTTCCTTATAGTTTGTTCTGTCTTTAATTCGGTCTTAATAATTATACTTCCGGAATCACTAGTATAGCGAAAATGCCTAGAATTCTCGGAATTCCATTAAACCGTGTTATTATCGCGTTTCGCGGGAAACGCTACATGTTTTATGCAAAAACTATCTCTACTCAACAAACACTCCACCTCTGGTCCAATGCATTCCAAACATTGGTATACCACAAGTTCCAACAATGACTAGTTGCTGGTTCCCAATGATGGGCCAGTATCTATATGTCATGCTGGCCATTAGCTGGACCACTTCCAAATAGCCAGCATTGTGCCAGTAATGGACCGATGTTAGATAAATAATTGCCTCAACCAGCACTCCAATTTTGGTCCAGTATTGGCTTGGCAAGTATCCAAACTGTGCTCAGTTGCTGACTTATGATAATGGCCCAGCATTTTGCTGGTAATGGACTGATCTTAAATGAACTTTTGTTATTTCAAGATGCTGAATCAATACTGTACAGTAGTGCAATAGAAATATATACATTATTTTCACTGTGATTTTTTATTTTATTTAATACTTCTTACCTGATACAATATAAAGAATAATTATTTTCTGTTAAAATTTTCAATGTTCAGTTCTTAGTTATTTATTATATTAACGTACTATCCCAGGTAATAAGACACCGTCTTATTTACGTTATGTTTTGGTCATGTGTTACGTCATTATACTTTATAAGGTTATGCAAAATTGACGAAAAAGTGACGCAAATTTCGTAGCCCAATAATGTGCTTTTGTAATGATTTATCACGCCATATCATTCAATTCTTCAGAACCTTGAACACCAATAAATTACGTTACGTAGGCATTAGGCATAGTATATATCTGATGTCATATAGATCTACCATATGTAGATTATTTGGTTTACTTTCATTTGGAATGATTTTCGTAGATAAATTCGTGAAAAGTTACTTTGATTTTAGAAAAATAGGAATCTACATGTAAATTTGGTACTGATCAATACATTTGTATATTTCCACTTAAAAACTCGGAGATAAAAATTTTACAGATCGAGTATTCGTGGTTAAATTTTAGTTCTGTATTTATTGTTATACAACCACATGAAATATATATTTTAGTATATTTTATTACGTAGAGCAACACGATTCTTTTAAATTAAAATATAACTAATCTACAATGACCAGCCTCTACTGGTGTAGTGATTAGTATATTTGTCTCTACACCCAAGGGACGCGAGTTCAAACTTAATTGAGGTCGGTAAATTTTTCAGCGGCGAAATATTTAAAAAACATTTCTTGTTCTCGGATAAGGAAGTAAAATCGTAGGTCCCGTGTCAATGTGATGTTTGGTATGTTAAAAATCCCTACTGGCCGTGGAACTCATCCAGATTCAGCAAAATTCTAGTAGGCATGGCGAAATGACTATATAATAGTCCAAGAGGGTCAAAGAAAATTTCGCATCCCGAACCCTCAGCCATAAAAAAACAAACAAACAATCTACAATGACATCATTAATTTTGACAGAATATACCATCCCACAATTCATTCCATTTCTGTATATGGCAATTTCGTATTTATTTGAACTGTCTTACTTGTTTAAACCATGTTCAAGTTAAAGCTGCATATAATGTAAACAACAAGAAGCTACGTTTTTGGTACGCTTGCGTAACGTTATATTTTGCATGCTTCATATTTACATAACTGCAACTTGATAATAAACGTTCAGTTATCACTGAATTATGGTAGGGTGGTCAAAAAGTGCTAAGAACCATACATATTGATTGCTATTTATTCGAAATTCTTATAAAATACACTTTAGAATGAATAATGCCAATACTTTACTAAATAACACGCTTAAAAAGGAAACGGAAAGCTATTACGTTAAGCAAAAAACAAATAATAATATATATGCACCCCTTGTTATTAATACTAAGTAAAAAAGTGACAATTCTTGTGTAATTGTGGTAAATTTATGTTTAGTTACTACCTACCGACCTTTATAATTACCTGCATATAACGCAATAATTATCTGTTTTCTTTATCTTACACTTTTTAATTGTGCAACGTCGTTTATGTTAGCCAGTTTTATACACATTTACGTAAACCGTAAATATGAATACACAGGATCATAAACACTCACAGCTTGTATACTTAGTTTCAAAACTACGGTTGATTTATTTGTTTACATCCTACGCAGCTTTAACTTGTACACATTTAAGTTTATGTAGGTACTAAGCTACTTTATAATCAATTACGCACAATAACTGATTTTAAGTTTAACTGAGAAAATGGGATTCAATAAAAACTCTTTCTATGACAACTGTAGCATGAAAATGCATTGATTAACGCCTTTCTTAAAATTTTATTAGTCTAAGCACAAATGTTTTCCACTCAATTCAGATAAATAAGTATGCTGCAATACCATAATTTGAATTACATTTATGGATACACAACATGCATTTATGATTTACTACCCTTACAATGCTATTAAAATGTGTCCTATTGGTTAAATAATTTTGAATCTCTAAGTGACAGTGTGTGTGTTTATGTGTGTGTGTGTGTGTGATCGCACATGGGCGCGCGCACGTGCGTACGTACGTGCGCAAATTCGTGCGAGGGCAAGAGCTCGCGTGCGTGTGAGCGTACGTGCGTGAGCGCGAGCGTGTTTGCTCGTGCATATGTGCGTGCATGCGCATGCGCGCTTGCTTGCGTGCGCGTTAGTTTGCATGCGTGCGTTCGTGCGTGCGTGCGTGCATGCCAGGGTGGGCGCGTTCATGCGTGCGTAGGTGCGTATGTGCGTGCGTGTGTGTTTGCGTTTGTGTGTTTGCGTTTGTGTGTATGTGTGTGTGTGTGCGTGCGTGTACATGTGTGTTTGTAGATGTATGTATGTATGTGTAGGTGTATGTATGTGTGTGTGTACGTTTGTATGAGTCTGTGTGCGCGTGCAAGTGTGCGTGTGTGTGTATGCGTATGTGTGTGTGTGTGTGTGTGAGTGTGTGTGTATGTGTGTGTATCTTTGTGTATGTATCTTTGTGTGTGTATATGTACGTGT
>JAHWXV010306668.1:0-12783 GCA_024586415.1 Phrixothrix hirtus | reverse complement strand
GTTGAGTTTTGAGCCGAATAAGCGTCATTTGCGGGAACTTTTGATTTACTTCTTTAATTTGAAGAAATCGGCAGCTGAGGCGCATCGATTGCTCGTAGAAACATATAGTGAGGCTGTCTTAAGTGAGAGAAGTTGTCGTGAGTGGTTTCAAAAGTTTAAGAACGATGAATTTGACGTCAAAGTCAAAGAACGTAGCGGAAGGTCCAAAGTGTACGAAGACGAGGAATTGGAAGCATTATTGAATAAAGATTCATGCCAAACGCAAGAACAACTTGCATTTACATTAGGAGTGTCTCAACAAGCAATTTCACATCGTTTAAAATCATTGGTAATGATTCAAAAGCAAGGACATTGGGTTCCATATGAACTGAAGCCAAGAGATGTTGAACGCCGATTTTTCACATGTGAAATACTGCTTGCCAGGCATAAACGAAAGGGTGTTTTGCATCGTATAGTCTCACTGGTGATGAAAAATGGATCCACTACGATAACCCGAAGAAAAAGAAATCTTGGAGACCACCTAGCCATGCTTCAACATCGACAGCCAAGCCGAATATTCATGGAAAAAAATTCATGTTGTGTATTTGGTGGAACCAGCTTGGTGTCGTGTATTGAGTTGCTCAAATCGAACGAAACTATTACTGGAGCTCTCTACCAAACACAATTGATGAGATTGAGCCGGGCACTCAAGGAAAAACGCGCCCACTACTACTCAAGACACGACAAAATTATTCTCCTGCATGATAATGCTCGTCCACATGTTGCGGCGCCGGTCTAAACCTACTTGGAAACACTCAATTGGGAAATTTTACCCCACCTGTTGTATTCACCAGACATTGCTTCTTCTGATTACTATCTGTTTCGATCGATGGCGCATGGCATGTCTGAGCAGCGCTTCACATCATATGAAGACATCAAAAATTGGGTCGATTCGTGGATAGCCTCAAAAGATAAAGCGTTCTTCCGACACGGTATCCATTTGCTGCCAGAAAGATGGGAAACAGTAGTGACTAGCGAGGGACAATACTTTGAATAAAACATTAGATACCTTTCTTTCACAATAAATGCCCAAATTTTTATTAAAAACGCCTGAGACTTATTTGTACTCCTTTTACTATACAAAATAACCAAAGGAAACAAACTCTGATTTAAAACAAGACTCTATTGTTTAATGGAGTCAACTAACAAAAGTGTGAACTTTTTGTGTGGGACAACTGGCTGTGCAAGGCCGAGACAGAGCCAAGCTCCAGATATGGGTGGTTACTAGATCACTAGACCGAGACACGGCCGTGTTATGGCTGTCCTCTGATCCGGGCACGGCCCAGTAATGTGTGTTTCTACCTTTATACTTGTGTCACCAACTGTGTTCCAATGTAATCATAGGGTAATTGTATATATTACTGTTGTAAATATGACAACACCTAAAAGAAAAACAGTAGAATCTTAAATTTCTCACATGTAAGTTGAAGAAATAATTGCCAATGCATGTAGATTAATGCCTAAGGAAACACAAAAGAGAATACAAAATCCACACCATTGGCAGTCAACTTTATTGAAACGTTTATAAGTGTTATGTTGTATAACATTCATCATTGGGTGCATTGATCGCATTAATTAGCATTTATTAGCTACAAAAAAGTCTAGTGCATAGCATATTTTCATTAATCTACAGGGTGATCCATTAGTGTGGTAAAGTTCGATAGCTGCTTTATTATTGGATATACAAAAATATTAATAACAAAAGTGCATTGTCCTGGTAGCCTTTCTGTCCTAATATTTTCACTAAGTCTTTTCAGTACCTCAATGTACTAGTGCTGATTAACAGTTTAACCGCTGGGAACCCACTCGATTGTTACAATTCCTCAAATGTCGAAAAAGACAAGCATCATTGCTTTGAATTTGGACATTGAAATGCGAGCTTTTTTGGTCTTGGGATTTCTGGATACTTCCACTGCATCGACTGACGCTAACTTTCAGGGTCATAGGTAAAAAATCCATGTTTCGTCATAAGTGACAACAGATTCCAAAACATTTGGCTCATTTCTGATTCGTTCTAGCGTATCCGCGCACACTTTTAGAACAACCTTCTCAAAAACTTTCCTAAAATACACCGAACAGCTTCCCTATCCAAGTTAACCGCCTCAGAAACTGCACGAACACTCATCCCGGATCACATCACGAACTTTGGCAATGTTTTGGTCAGTAATTGCAGACCTTGGCCGTGCTGAACGTTCATCATCTTTTACACTGTCCTTTCCCTCCGAAAACGTTTTAAGCCATTTAAACACGTTCGTCCTAGACGAAGTATCATCCCCATAAGCCTCTATTAACATTTGGAAAATTTCTGTGGCCGATTTCTTAAGTTTCACAAGCAATTTAATGTTGATTATTTGTTCACTTTTCCCGGCGGCGCGACCGGTCGAGTCCAAACTCGTACGGTTAGGCGAGGAGTATGGTACGTCATCAAAACAGTTGTTGCCAAATTCAGTCCTTTTTCAGGTTATACACTCAATTCCATTTTTTTGGTATCATCCTTCGTATCTTAAAATGAACTATTTAAATTACGAATGGTAAACAATTTTTTTACCAGATGAAAATAAATCAGAACAATGTATAAAAGTCTAACAAAAGTAGAAAATTAGAACAATTAAGCACATAATTTTTGAAAATGATCGCCCGTATTCGTCTTGGTAAACTGCTTAAATTTTAAATATTTTCTAGTGGAATGTTCTTCTGTTCCCAATAATGACAGTTTTTCAAACTCTCTGGGGTTCCTCGAGTATATCTCAAAGATGAGACAAAATAAGTAAGAGCACATTTTAAAATTATTTTGAAGCATACAAGTGACTCATAAATATGTGGTAAACTGAAGTTACATTTTTTTAAGCGGAACATCCTGTATATTGTTTCAATTTTGGATTTTGATCACTTTTGCCATTCTTTTGATAATAATAATATTTATTCAGACATTGTAATATAGGCAATTACTTCCATTCATCAATTGAGCTACAGCAATACAGAGTTGCTTTGAAATAATTTCAGAATTTAGAAAATTATTGCAAAACTTTTTTAGAACTGCTCATATGCAATATTCATAGTCAGAAGTTTAATCCCAATTTGCAAAGAAATCATGTATGTTTATTCTGGTATTACTCATGTTACAGGTCATTTTAGCATAAATGAAATTGATAAAAAAAACTCCAGTTTGATTAAAATTAGATTTGGCTATGTACAATGCTTTATTGTCCAGTTTTTTAATGTTTTTGTGGTAGTAAAATTTATCAAAAAATGGCAAAAACCTTTTAAATAATTAGTATCTGTGCACTTTTTAAACTAATGAAAAGTTTTAAGAAGTCCTTTATTAGCAATAAATGTATTCACGAAAGCTATCTGTCGATTATATCGATAGCGAATATCCTAACATTAAAAATTAAAAAAGGTCTCCATAAGATTTAAAAAGGACATAAATGAGTGCTTTATGGTAACAGCAAATTGTATCTTTTTGCAGAAATCATCTTCAAACAGCTGTATTACATTTTATCACTGTTAATTGATTGTTATTACATTATCTTTTTGATGATTTTAATACAATTTCCAAATTAACTTTTTAAGATAATGCACTAAGAAATAAAAATTGTCATTATTTGTGACAAGTCAAGCACCTATTTAATACTAATTGTAATTAAATCATGGAGTGTGATTCAAAATATTGTAATTTGTTATGATGAGATTTTCATTCAGCTTTTTGCTTGAATTTCTGTAATGGTTTGTGATAAATGTCAGCAGTTCATAAAATTTTCAAATGGAATTTAATAATTTCAAAAATGTCTCTTTAGATACGTAGAATTATCCATTTTTTTTTCAACAACTATTTCAAACCAACCCTGTATATCACTTCAGTTATAGTGTAAGAATTGTAGCATAATAATATGAGGTATTTCAAAGGTTATGGTCAATTGAACATTAAATTTGTCTTCACTTTAACATTCTTTGTGCAACTAAGAAAAACAATTGAATGCAATATTTTAATGCCAAAAATTTACTTTATTGTCTTAATTCTTAGATATTCAGATTTTGAAATGATGACTGTTAGTATACAAGTCAAAATGCCATTTTATGATTTTCACAATGTTATATCAATTCTTAGTAAATCTGATACTCATAAAGAAACATTTAAATGTTTTTACGGTGTGTTAGGTATAGCTTTTAAGGTTATGTGCAGAGATTATGCAAGATGTGGAATCAAAATTCTTCACGTTGTACTGCTGTTTTACATTTAACTACAGCTTTCAAATCCATTACTTAAATTTATGAACCAATTTAATTATACAATTTCTTGATGGTGATTTTTTCATTTTAAAATCTCGTCGGTTATTTCTTTGTATTCTTATTACATTATCAAACTTATAAACCTGTTTCATAATAAATACCCCTTCTACATGTTCAAACTAATGCAGACATATGAAACTCTAACAATGATGGAGTGGTGTTATTTTGTTAAGTACCAAGAAATGGTATTGGGTGAATTATAAAATTCATGAAATACCATTATTGAATCCAGCTTAAAAATATTAACTGTACACAAACTGCAGTTTTTATTTTAGTCAAATGAAAAGTACTTGCAATGAATTAATTTGGAATAATAGTGCCATTATTTTTATTTCTTGCAAATAGTAAATTATAATTAACCTTTTTAAAAACTGGGTAAATTTATAACATGGTAATTAGAATGTCCATAACAACAAAATGTGTTCACTAAAGTCTGTATCACCCTCTTGCATGTTGCAATTTGTTTACTGCACAAATGTCAAGAAAATATAATACTTTACCAACAAGATATACATAAATAAATTTGTTAATTAAAGTGAGGAATTAGACTAGAATAGACTATATAGGATGCAATAAATTGGCACCCTGGTAACATAAAATATTCGAAAATAGATGGTGTAGTTATAATTCACAATGTGAATTTGGGTTCATTAGTGTCAGAATTACTGTATTTGAATTATTTGTTCTCCAGTTGAATTCAAATTGGTCAGCATTTCTTAAAAATAACCAATTTGTAAACATCTATATTATGACTAATTAGACAAAACGTTTTACGATTTTAGATTTGTATGTTTTAATACCATGTCTATGGTCAACATTAAAAAAACAGTCACTGTAGAGTCCACAAATGGAATTATTCATACCAATACACATGCAATTGAACCTTTATAAGTTGAAATGCCAAAACATTAGACAAAATATGTAAGTTGTGGAAAATTCAAGTTAATAAATTTGATGACATGCACCTAAAATATATAATATTTGTTATTCAACATGAAATATTCTGGCTATATTACTTTATTTTAAAAAGTTTTATTTTTGGGGTGTATTGGAGGTATATTTTAAAATAATTTTCATAAAGTACAGGGTATCCCAAAAACGCAAAATGTACAAAAGTAGTATTTTTTTTTAAATAGAATTCTTTGTATATTTTTTCAGTTTTTTTCTCAAAATAAAAGTGAGTTTTATTAAAGTATACCTTACTTAAACCTTACGGTTTTCAAAATATGTATTTTGTGAAAACGTAACAATTTAAATGTTGAAATTTTTAACAGATATTTTCGTTTTTTGAACCATATTCACACTGTAGAGTACTAATTGATTAAGTTAAAAATTGTTACCCCATTTTCACAAAATACAAAACATTTTGAAAACCATAAGGTTTAAGTAGTGTAAATCTTGATAATACCCACTTTTATATTGATCAAAGAAGCTAAAAATAAAAATATACCTAGCAATCAATTCCAAAAAAATACTACTTTGATACGTTTTGCGTATTTAGGACACGCTGTACATTATGAAAATTATTTTAAAATAAAATAATATAGCCATAATATTTTGTGTTGAATAATGTGAATAACCTTGTATAATACTAGGCAAACAGATGGCTAGAATTAAACTCAAATCATGTGCTACATAAAAATTATCAACAAATCACCCTATTAATAGATTGCAATGTCCTTCATTAATATGAATATTATGTCAAGTTTAATTATGAGGAAATTACACCAGTTATCGGTGGAACCTAATAAAATGTAGTTTTAAGTTTATTAACCATGCTTCATAGTTTTATAATATAAAGGGGAAATGTTTGAGTACCTACATAAAGAAATTAATATTTTTTTAACAATTCAATGTTCTAAAAATCACTTGGCGATAATCAAATTTCATGGTTTTAATACCAACATAAAATAATTGGGGAGATTTAAGTGAATTTGTTGCACATTTTGATATAAAAGTAGTTCATAATAGAAAACATATTCTTTTAAACGGAAACACTTATCAATTACTGGACCTACGTGACAAAGATATTATAATTAGTTTGTACCAGCAGCGCTGCTTAATATCATAATTAGGTTTTAAGCAACAAAAAAGTTTGTTGCAAAATGCATATACATTCTGTGGACATTGTTTTTGTTTATTAATAGGCAAGTTTACTTTAATTCTGTTGTAATTTTATTTCTATCAATAATGAGGATTTAAAATTTCCTAATACCATGTTTTTCAAAGTTTTAAAAATGTTTAAAGATCTCAGAGCATTAATTTTATGGTATTATATCTTCTGTTATTTCATTCTGTTCTTAACAGCATGACGATCGTAAATGCATCATATAAACAAAGCACCCATGATCAGTTGTACGTTTTTGTCTATGATTTATACGTGATGAGTCTGATATTAAAGATACAGGTGGCTGTAGAATAAACAGCGCTTGTGCAATATTGATGTTATATGCATAACCTAACATTGTCATTTGAGTACTTAAATAGTGCATAATATTGTTTTATTCAAATGTCAATGTATTATTTTAAAAGCAAGTAAACATGGCATGTGCAATCGTGAAATATTCCAAGTTTGAGGTGTGTGCAGTTATCAGATTTTTGCAGGCTGAATGGGTTAATCCCAGCAAAATTCGTCATAGAATATGTCCAAACCTTTTAAGTTGAAAGGAAGTCTCCGTTTGGTGCAAAAAATTTCAAAGTGGGCAAACAGAACTAAATGATGATCCGGAAAACAAAAGGGTTAGACCCAAGACTTCACACACGGATGAAAACTACACAGTTGTCGAAGGTTTGATCATGGAAGATTGTCACATTAAAATTCGTGAAATTGTTGAAATGACTGGTATACCTAAAAGTTACTCCCATGAAATCTAAGTAACTTAAACTTCCGTAAAGTGTCAGCCCGTTGGATACCAAAAATGCTCTCTGACAACCTAAAAAACTAACGAATGAGTGCTTCACTTCAACATCTCACCCGATATCAGCAGGAAGGAGATTATTTCATCGAAAGCATCATTACAGGACATGAAACCTGGGTTTATGAATTCACTGCAGAAACAAAAAACAATCCATAATGTGGAAACATCCAGCATCCCCAGTTCACAAAAAATTCAAAACTTTACCATCTACTCGAAAAACTAGGCCACAGTATTCTGGGATAGTGCAGACCTACTTCTGTGTGAATTCTTTGAATCGCGCTCTATCATTAACAGTGACAGATATTGTGAAACTCTTCATAAATTGTGAATGGCCATTAAAAGAAAACGGCCAGGACGATTAAGTGAAGGAGTCAAACTTTTGCATGATGATGCAAGACCCCACACGTCGAATCAAACACAACTGTGTTTGTCACAACGGAATTCGTAAGTGTTTCAACATCCTCCGTATAGTCTAGATTTAGCCCCCTTAGATTTTCATTTATTCGGCCCTTTAACAAAATTGGACAAATAGTGCTACCACAAACGGATATTTAAACTGGTATCGCTCTGGGATAAATGTCTTAATGTTTACGGTGATTATGTTGAAAAATAGTTAAAAATATGTCATTTTTTGTGACACTATTGAATATTTTCTGTAAATAAAAGTATTCGTGAAATTTTCGCTTGTACCTTTAATATTGGACTCCCGTCGTAAATAGCTAATGTAATTTGAGTTTAGGTTAGTCATCATTTGATGAAATAATATTAATGTTACTTGGAAAAAATTAAACAAGCATATTTACCACAAATAAGAAATGTGCTAGTCTCCTACTGTACAAATAAATACAAACTTAATAAAATGCTGGAGTGGATGAAATTGTTATAATAAAATTGTTCAAAATATAGAAAACTTGTATTGAAAATCAAGTAACTGAGTTTCTTTTAATATTGGATTTGTTGGTAATGCTTATAAAATTTGAGAAGGAGAGGCTTTCTGCTTATCAAGGTTCAAATTAAAAAGGTTTGAGCATATACAAAGAAATAAGTTTTTTAAAGTTATTGAAGAACATTCTCCAAATATTATTTATTATTAATGTTTATTCGTAAATTCCATTTTTAATTTAAGCTTTCAATGAGAAATCTGTCAGACTTTGCAGATATGTTTGGAATTTAAACACAAATACACCCATATACTTGATTCCCCGATTTAAAAAAGTTATGTACTTTTATAAAAGCGACTGAGGTTTAATTACATCACAGTTTGCTTTGTTTTAAAATTTCAAAGCTAATTAGGCTCAGGAGTATTTCATAATATAATTATTCATCAAATGTTAAAATGTCAGTATTAATAGGTTAAGTACCAAAACAAAATCACACAAATATTATCATAGGACTATTACCGATACATATTTTGTTTAAAATATTATATCTTATACATAGTTGCTAAGTTGTTATTTTTAAAAATTGCAGTAGAACTTCTACTTTATAAAACTTTGCTTCAAAATTTTCCATTTAATGAAATATTTTGAAATGCTAATATAAATATATCATATATCAATTTTACAAAATGTTCCATTAACGAATTTTTCACTTGGATTTTCAATTTTATTAAATAAAAGTTCCACTGTATATTTTTCAAAGAAAAAATCAAAATGGACACCGATGTCTGCTATGGTCATATAATATATTTTCTAAACAAGACATACTTGGTCTAGGGCATTTATATTTTGTAGACAAAATTTGTGTCATGCATGGGGCCAAAGTGGACACTTGGTTGTTGGCACACACATGTACATTTGTATTTTTATTTTGTAAAAAAATTTAATTTTAATAAAATCTTGCTTATTGACAATTTATTGTCTATTAGTATATTAGAGTATCTGCTGTTGCCCCTTAATGTAATTATAAGCCAAAATTTAAAGTGCATAAAAATCAGACCATATATGCAAACAACAACTGAATACAGAAAACATTCATTAAGGCTATGGAGAACATGTATCCACTGCATAAAACTTGTATGTTCCTGTATGGCTTGAGAATATAAAACAAGACACCAGTATCAACTCAAACCCTACTTGAAGTTTGTGATCAGACAATGATGTCCACTCAAGTGTTTAATTTATTACACTTTATGATTGTAATGTCAGAACAGATGTTCTGTAATTCAATCCTAACTAACGGGTGTTACCAACTAAAATATACTCTTTTACTGAAGTGTTGACATTTCCATTAAAATATGTGGAAGTGTTGACATTTCCATTAAAATATGTGATTTGCAGGAAATGCAATAAGATCAATGGTGTATTATCGTCAAATGTGTTATTTGTAAAATTATTTTAATTTTGCTTTTAAACAACTAACTTTTTCAAATCGGACATATTTAATCTGATCTTTTTATTTAAAAGTTATTAAGAAGTATTTCTTCAAAGTTTGTCAATTCCTCTTTGAACATCTGTACATATGTATTATTACATGCATAAAATATTTGAGTAACTAATTCATGAATGAACGAAATAAATTCAGCTAGGATTGATGTACGGTCACAACCTAAAGTTTGTTATCATTTTTGTGGGTAAATTGCTTGCAACAAATGTGATTTCACCTTAAACTTAATGAGTGGGGCATTTAGTATATATGCAAATGATAATACATCTAAAGATGGTAATGGAGTTTTAGTTGTGACTGTACATGGGCATAAAAATGGGCAGTGTTGTTTACATATAACTATAATTTTTCAAACATGATATATTACATTTGCTTGTTTTCATGCCCATGTGCATAATAGTTTATAAATAATTTAGAAATTCGTTTTAAGCAAATTATCATTCAAGTCCATATTTATATTTTACTAATACCAAGTGATCAAAATTGTTTGAAGCATGCTATTTTATTGTAATAGTTTGCATACTAATTTTATTAGCCTTACTTAAATATTTGGCATTATAGTATTTCTCTTATTTGTAATTTGAGGTTAGTTTCTCATTTTGTTTATTTACTCATTTAAGAAGATGAATTTTTAGTATAATCAATTTACTAAAAATTTTAATTTCAAATATAACTGCTTAGTTTTGAGGTAAAATTTGAGCCTTGGAGATTAGAATAATTTAAATTCAAGAAATGAACAACATTATAAATTAACACTTGACAAATAAACTAAAACATGCTTATAATATCCGTTTTATATTATTAGGCAATTACTGTGCATGTTATACTGAATCTACCAGGTATAACATATGTTTTTGAAACTGCTAGTACTCTTAAAAGGATGCTGCAAAAGGTGGGGAGTGGCTTGTTTGGTTTCCGAGGAGTGGAAGTTTCAGTATATAATATGGTGTGGTCGATACAACATCACATGTACACTGTAAAGTGCTTTGTGTTAAACAGCAAGTCGGTAACTCAAATTCAAAGAGACTGGGTGTAATTTCAATGTCCCACCTTCAGTGCCCGACTGCAACACTACCTTGCAATGGATAAATTCTTTCAAAACAATATTAAAAAAGAAACCTCCTGGACAAAAGTTATATTATTTTAAAAAACATAGGTTATTTCTGTTAGAACCAGTATTAATTGTAACATGTAACACATCAATTTTCTATAGTTCTTCAACTGTACAAAATTTATTTTAAATTAGAATTTGTTCTAATTTTCTTGTTTTTTAGGTTTTCACATTGTTGAATATATAGATTTTCATGCAGACAATTTTACAGCGTATTACAGCATGTAATTCCAGCCAGCTCAGGAATTAATTCTTCTTCGTACAAGGTGTAGCAACTAATTATAAAAAGAAGTAAAAGATCTTGTGTATTTAAAATATTTGTTTCATATAAACAATTTTATGAAGTAATTTAAAACAAATTTCACTAAGTATGCAGACCTAATCTCGTGTTTTATTTAAACAAAGTAAAATTATTTTGTTTTAAATTCAACTAAATAAATTACAACTTTGACATAACAACAAAGGGATCCTACATAAACCTTCCAAATATAAAACTTAGAGGGTGTATGCAAAGTTTCAATGCTCTTATTTAATTTTAAAGAAAACTAATTTCATGGTTTAATAATTATTGAATCCTTAAGTACTTACGCAAAATATTAGCGCAACAAGCTTAAAATTCACTCAAGTAAGTCGTGACAGACAATAT
Source organism: Phrixothrix hirtus (assembly GCA_024586415.1). Lineage (NCBI taxonomy): Eukaryota > Metazoa > Arthropoda > Insecta > Coleoptera > Phengodidae > Phrixothrix > Phrixothrix hirtus. Next base: position 1,394 of record JAHWXV010306668.1, on the reverse strand, counting down.
GTACACATTTTAGAGTCTAAATCATAGAGTTTAACAACAAAACTGGAATAGTTGTTGGAAAACTGCTATCTGTATCTATCCACACTCAAGGTGTGGATTAAAAATGTTTCCTGCCTTCTGCAATTAGGCTTCAATTGTTGAATTTCTATCAATTTACTATTTTATATTATCTTTATCATACATATGATGCTTAGATTTTATGTAAACCTAGATGATGGTCCAATAAAGTCATGGGTTTGTTTAGGGGCAATCCAAACGCATTTACTATTTCTCCAATTCCCCAAACATTTTATTCCTTATTCATCTCCTTAATTCGCTTAACCAATTTAATATTGGATGATTTATTTATTTTTCTAGTTCAATATTGAAATGTTTAAATTATTCTGGCTTTCAAAATTTTGTAACAGGTGTATTAAAATAAATTGTAGTTTATTCATATTCCTGCCGCTCCTGTTTATTACTTTCTTGATTATTTACATTTTGCAACAATGTATTTTTACAAAGTTCCTATTTCATGCAGAACATGCAGAATGTCTCATAAGATAAACAATTTATATAAATTATTTTGAAATTTTTAAATGTATGTTACAAGTACCGACATATTTTACTATTGAATGTATTGAACCTAACCAACAATGTATCACTGCTATAGATTTTCTTTTTTTATTCATCAAATTATTGTTAAAATGAACTTTGCTGAAAGGGGACACAAATCATAGCAAATGTCCCAAACCAAACAAAAACAAGTTAGTATTAGTGAATTTCAATACTTCAGTTTGTTTATTTCGTGACTTAGGTTTTGGGATGTTGAAATTCTCTTAATTTCTAGATTTCAACTGCTATGGTCATTTTGCCCTGCCTACTAGAATTTTTCTGAGAATACTTTAGGAACTCCTTAATTTGGTATTGCATTATACTTTTTCTTGAAAGAATTCTTCTTTGATGTAAAACAATAAAAACTGCAGTAATAAAAATATCTTTTTTATTTGTAATATTACTTATGCAAGTTTTATTGAACAATACTCGTTTGGTACAAAATAGGCTTAAGACTAATGAAAGTAAATATTAATATACTGCATTTTAAAAGTATGCTTTTAATAATCTTGTAGCCAATTTGAACTCGGCCTAAAATTCAAATAATTGCAATCATGTGTTACCTAGTTGGATATTTTTCATAATACTGAGTTCATCATAAAAATTTATACACACTTCATTTGTAAAAAATATCACTTTTGCAGTTTGATTAAATGATAATAAGACTAGTATTGTACTACACTGTTTCCTCTACAAATGGCATGTAAAGGGTCTTTCAATATGAGTGATAGTTTTTCAAATAAGAGATTTCTCGGTTTCTAATCCATATTTTTTTAATTTCTAGGTGTTACTATATTTAG
>JAHWXV010306667.1:0-15987 GCA_024586415.1 Phrixothrix hirtus | reverse complement strand
CAATATGGATCATAATACAGTGCAAGTTACATCATATAAATTAGAGTGTCATTCATACTTATTCCACTTCAAGATTTGGAATGTGATAGTGCATGATATCCTCACATAATGGCAACAATTCAATTAGGCAATCACAATGGCCAATTCAACAATTAATTAGAGTAGCACTGTGGCTCAATTAAACCTGGGTTCCTCAGACATCCCAGCCAGCACACAGCCTACAAGTAGCACCGTGCCTTAATTAATCCAACGTTCTGCAGACACGTTAGACAGCAGCGGCCTACACCCTAACTCATGCACTAATTTCTACGTACCGGAGGAAAATGCTATGGCTTCCGCAAACAGGCAATCGCAACCTCGTGAGTCCCGCAGGCATCTCAGAGGGCTCCACGGCACTAGGATCACGTGACCGCAGAACACGAATCCACGCCAAAAAGGTTAATAGTGGCAGATACTTAGATCATCAATGTATCACAATCATCAGTCATACGCATGCATACATTGATCACTTGCATCAATGCTAAATCACCTGATAAAGGAATGTGATAATATGCTTACTCAGAATTGGTATCAATCATTCCAATCACACTATCTAACAATAAAATAATAAATAATGACTAGTAGTCTACATTCACATGCAAATAAATCAGATGGAAATACTCACGAGTGCATGCTGCACCTGAACTTTAAAAGTTTATATCACACTATTAGTTTAGTTTTAATTAATAACTCTAACACAACTAGCTTACACAGTAACCTTCGGATAGCAAATGATGCTAAGATTGTAATTATCACCCCGAACTATCCGGTTTATTGAGGCTTGGCCAGCTACCCTTTGTTAAGATACCGTTAATCCCTTGCCAGGCGCTCACTTTGCTAGAAGCAGCAATTCGTAGGAAAGCACTCTTCAATTTCAAGGGCTAAGAATGAAAGGAAAATATTCCATGATTGCGGCATGTTTAAATATAGCAAGTTACATAGAAATGAATTAAAAGAGTTTCAAAAAGAAATTAATATAATTATTGCATTTTTACATATATGACGATCCTATTATTAGGTCCCACCGGATTTTGCTATAGATAATGAAAGAAAATAATTATGATCTTAATTAATCCGAAATTAAACTTACTTGTGATAGACATAACCACGGCCGAGCAATCAAAGAAATAAAACTAAGAAATAATGTATAATATCACTTTAATAAATTGAGTGTAAAGGTTTACACGAGTGTCTATGGTCAACAATAATCTAACACTGCTTCAAAAATTGTGCCGATGCGGCGATTTTACGTGAATAATAAAAGCACAGGGGCATACTCTGTTATAATTTTACATTCATAATTTTACTTTACAAATAAAATTTAAGTATTCCACAATCAAATATCTAACAGTTAAAAGGTGTAATATAAATAATTTAATTTAAATTACTATAATTCACCAAAAGTACTAATAACTAGAAAAATAACGGTACACGCTTGTATCATCTTCACTACCACCCTTGTTGTTACTATTAGATATTACTTTCGATTAATATAACCAGAATGTTCGTCTTAGCCTGCCCGCTCTTTGTTGCTTTCTTCCACTTTCGACTTCCAACTCATTCTACCATCTTTCCAAAACTTGTCGGCCATTCTTGATTGTTAATTTAATAGAGCTCGGATCAGATTTACTGTGGTCCAATTGTATGTTTCCTTAACAGAAATTTAAAAAAACGCACATATAATGTTGATAAAAACTACGTTAATATCATTATGAGTCCCAGGGACCACTCTTATTTAGAAGAAGGCAACCACTTAGATGCGGCATGAGTGAGTCGACCAGCTGGGACACTAAGTATCTAAAGAAATATACTGAACTCTGGAAAGGTATACAACCTACGGTGCAGGTTTTACCTAGTTTTATAGTTGCGATTGTGTCCACTGGACTCACAGCGGAATTTCACCGTTAAACGGGAGTATAAATGACTTTCTATAACTTTGGCTATTTATCGAATAATTTCTGTTAAAAAATAATTCCCTAAGAGCGTGTAGCAGTAACTGCTCACATCTCGCGAATTAATTAATTAAAGCACTAGCTTATCTTAATTCTATAAAAATAACTTTGCTTTCATGGAAAGTATCTTTGGGTCGTTTTGTGTAAGGTTTATCGCATATAATATTTGGCGAATATAACGAGCGCTGTTTCCCTCCAATTCTTCGTGCTAAAAATACATTCGATTCTTTGCAAGCTATGATACTGTTCGGGCCGATTAAGGCCCACCTCTTGGTCCGAATTATTCAAAATCTTTGATTTATCGTAGCTAAATCTATACAATCAAGTTAGACTTAAAAACTTTTGGAGGTGGAAGGAGATCCACTTATCAGCATCTGTTACCTTTGCTGCTGGCGGCTCCTCTTTTAACTCAATCTCGCAAAGACAACTAATATTTAACTTCATAGTTGCCGCCTGTGTAACTGCTGCAGTTTGACAACTGCATACTTTTGGATATAAGTTTGTAATCTTTATAACTAGTTAAATGGTGGAATAATAGAAAGCATCGTAAAGTAGATAATGGGAGAAGTGGCTTATTGTTCTGAATACGTTAATGTTTGCGTTTTTAAAGGTTTAAGAGTACATAAGTTCAGAAAATTATACCAAACGCATAATAGAGTTGGGGGGCGAGATGAAACAGGTTGGTACGATAATTGGTACATCATAATCTGTCCCCTTTCATATAATCCACATCCACATTTAATTCGTACCATTTTGAAGTTATTAAAGGTGGAACATTTTTTGTGGAGCACCCGGTATATAATGAATATTAGTTATGTGCCTTTTTTAAATTTAAAGGTGGGACTAATTCTGCAGCTGTATAGCATAAAGGCTCCCTGCACGTCATGTAATAAATTACTTACGGTATTGCTATTGAACACATGATATATGTACTTTGTACATTACTATATAATTTCCCTTACTAAAGGTGGTTGCTTTTCTAGCAAAGTCCATCTTAATAAATATTTTCTATGGATTTATTAACTTCGTTGAATAAAAGCTTCACTGTGAACTCAAATAAACTATAGATTAATACATTATTCGAATCATTTCAACTAAATCTGTCTTCACTGTTGGAGTATATACAATACTTATAATGTGACCCATACAAAACGAAAGCAATTATATGAGATATAGGTTTACCTTATTTAGATAACCTTTTATAGAAAGGGACTAATCTAATAGTTTATACAATTTTAAATTAGATGTCTATATCTAGTTATAATTCTAAGCTAGCTAAAGTTTTTGGTCGTTTTACGACTGACACTCAAACAATGTCTATAATTCTGCTAAATATGACCTTTTTTTGTATAGAATGGCTTTAAGGAAATGGAAAAGTAATGGTTTTCTTTATGTTCAATTCAAACCTAGTGTTAGGAATACAAATGCTTAAAAATTGAAAGCTGCAACTAGTAATGTCTCCAAAGGCAGATTTTCGTCTTCACTGAGGTTTATTTAACAACGAAATAAAGTTAATAGCTTCAACTTATTTTTTTAAGTTGAGCATAGGCAAATATTAAATATACCTAAATATATTTTCAACTTAACTAATCAAAAAGTACCTGATAGTATGGGTTAAGGACGTCTCCAATTTCAATCACTTTAAATGAATTTTCCTGTTTCCTTATTAAAAATAGTGATCCTTTTTAATAATTCATTAAATTTTGTCAGAACATATATACAGTATATATACGACTGACATGAAGCAATGCTTGCATTTTACACAATTGTATATATTAGAATTTTAGAATACTTCGTTATAGTTAATTTAATTTTATTAGAATGCTTAAATTAATTTTCTTCAAAACAATATGACGTGCACAACATTTTACGTTATGTATTCTAACATCCTTCAATATATTAAATAATCTAAAAAAATAGACACAGTAAATATTCCATTTCAAAATTATAATAATGCACAACAAACAAATATTACCTGTGAATTGTTATTTGGCTTTTATTAGATTATTTTATAGTCCATAACGGGTTTTTGATGTTCATTATTTTAATTATAATAATTTGCAAATAATCTTGCTTTAAGGTAAATGTTTTACAGGAATTTAATAAATTGAGAAGGTTAATCTTTGCGTTTTTACTTTTTAAAACAAGAATAGTTTGCCATAAAAGGAAATTCATCATAGTATTCCGAGCGCATGTACATCGCAATAATACTCTTTAATACATATCTATCATCACTGTTTACAGAAACAGATAATTACACAATTGAGTGAGGCACAGCTTTGAGAAATTATGTTAAAGATGTTATTAGACTTAGAAACTTGATTTCGTTGTGTGTAGGTATATTTCTTGCGACAATCGGTGATTAACCCCTAGAACGCGTATTAACCCTACTCGTGGTTTTCTGCACTTACTTAGAATGATTAACTGGTATTTAATACGTAATGGTTAAGAGTAGAAGAAGAGGAAACACAATTCTTTGATATGCAAGTGAAAGCAATTTGTGATCTGACTTCCCAGTGATAACAGACCAAAAAATCAACCCAACCACGCTGCTGTTACATGTTGCTTATGTTGTCAACGTCACTTTATTAATTTTGAAAATACTGTAAAGAAATATAATTTATTTAACCTTTAAGTAACAAGAAGCCTCTGCTAATTTACTTTTGAATTATTCGTTTAGGCTTAACAAAGAAAATTATATTTAAATACCTATTATTTACAAATTAAATATTTTTAATTAGATTAAACTTGAATTCTTATCTTAGGACTTTTATGTAAAATTACAACGATTAAACTAATTCTTTCTCGAATATCAATTTTCAACGTAGAATTCCATTTTTATGTCACCGGAGATGTGTTTTTTAATCACCAATGATTCTGTAGGTTGTGAAAAGCTTCAAGAACATTTGAAAGACGACAACACGCTAGGGGATATTGGTTTGGATGAATTCGTTCTAGAGATAAATCCATGAAAACATTTTCCAGTTCAATAGTTACAATTTGAAATGCCAAGAACTTGGAGATTAGTCATGAAAGTAACCCCTCAGTTTCATCAAAAATTTATTTTTAGAGCATCATCTAATTCTTTAAACCCAAACGCTTATGTAATAAGGTTTTATTGTTTCGTGACAATAACAGTAGTTATTTGAGATACTTGTGGACTTCCCTTAATTTTGAAAGACGGCGGATTAGTATATTTTCATTTTAGGGCAAGTAACTGTTGCCGATTTAATATGAAAGAAAGTAATCCGCGATCAAATATAAAGACAATATTCTTCTTAATAGGGCACGTTTACCTGATATAATTGCATCTGAGTAGAAGGAGATGGAAATAGTACAGATTATAGTACTTACAACACTACGGGCGAAAATTTTAAAACAATTTTATCTTTTCACGGAAAATAAATGAAACAGATGTAAACAGAATTTCTTAAGACATTACTTATAGCCTAACATAAGGAAAACAATTAAAGGATTGTTGTGAGTCATATTCATCATGTCAGAAATTTGACGCCATGCGAAAATACATAAAAATGGTGCAAGTGCCACTTGCACCAGAACTGTGGACCAAAGTAGTTATGGATATGCAGGACAATTACCACTAACGAAAGGCAGAAATAAATATATATTAACCGGGACTGATGCATGTCGTAGTTTGTCCTGATTTTGAAAGCAACTTAAAACTAATTGCTGCAGTTGAACCAAACACTTCTGAGAAACTTACAATAAAAACCTGCGAACACAAACTTCATTCTTTTGCATATTACATAAAATGTTCCTTTGATGATAGTCTATCGAAGTTTAAAATTTACCGTGGCTCAGATGTGGCTGTTCAATTTATGCGGAGATTAGAACAGGATTTAGTAGTAACAATTTATCAAAGATATTTAAAGTAGTCTGTAGGTATGACCCAGTTAACTCCGGATCAAGTCAGAGCATTCGAAGGCGCTGTTGCATGCTTTATTTACGATAAACATCTTCAAAACCCTGACGCCAATGTACTAGATCATTGGTACCTTACAGGTGTGTAACGTGGGGAAACTCATTCAATATGTAATTTTAGTTTGAAATTGCCGGCATTTATACCCATATTTTTCCACAATTCAACAGGATATGATTCTCATATTTTCGTTAAACAGTAAGCTTCAAGTAGGGAAGAGATTCATGTCATCGCTCAAACCAAGGAAAAATATGTAACATTCGGTAAACATATACAAGTGGATGAGATCACAGAACGAAAGGATAACCTACAAAGGGTATACCTACGCTTATGTTTTTTACATAGTTTTCGATTTATAAATTCACCTTTAGATAAATTTGGTAAAAATTTAAGTGACGATCAGTGCTTTACAATTCCAATTAGCAAGACAAAAATATGTATTTCCATATTCATATGTAGATAATTTGGAAAAATTACAGGAAAATAAATTACCGCCACGTGCGGCATTATATAATAGACTATGAGATCAAGGAATTTCACGATGCAATTATTAGCGAGCGATAGATTTATGGGAAGTATTTAAGTGAAGAAATTTAGGTGACTACTCCGATATTCACTTAAGAACAGATGTTTTAATGTTGTACGATATTTTTGATAATTTTAGATCAGTGTGCATGTAGCATTACCCTCTAGATTCGGTACATTATTTTACTGCACCTGGATTATGTTGGGATGCAATTCTACGCAGCAAATTTGTGGAATTAGAATTGCTAACGGACATAGACAAGCTTAGTTTCTTTAAAAACGACATTCGTGGTGGTGTAAGTATGTGTGTAGGAAGGAAATCCGTTGCAAATAATAAATTTGTTCCAAATAACGATTCCTCTAAGCCACCTTCTTTTATCATGTACTTAGACGCAACTAATTTATATGGTTACAGTATTCGTCAATACCTTCCACAACGTGATTTTGAGCGGCTCACTCCACATGAAATTCAAAATTTTAATGTTTTTGATATTGCTGATGATTGATTTTGGTTACGTTTTAGAAGTTGATTTATAATATCCACACCTGCATGATGCACATAACGATCTACCCGTTGACCCAGAATTGATGGTTTCACCAGCGGCTAAGACACAGTGTAAAGAATCAATTCCAAATTTATGTAACAAGGAAAAATATGTGATAAATTATCTCAATTTGAAACAGGGTTTGGAATAAGGATTGCGTTTGCCAAAAATTTATAGAATAGTGTCATTTAGACAATTTCCTTGGTTACGGTCATACGTTGATATGAATACCAGGTTAAGACTAGCGACAGTAAAAAAATCAGATAAATACCTCTTTACGCTAATGGTTAATAGCGTATTTGGTAAAACCATGGAAGATGTGGACAACAGAGTAGATATTAAATTAGTTAGTCATTGGGAAACCATTGGGAGAAAAGCTGGTGCGGAAAAGTATATAGCTAAACCAAATTTTAAAAACTTATCCATTGTTTCAGAAAATTTAGTAGCTATAGAAATGAAGAAAGCTTTAATTAAGTACGATAAACCTGTTTACATTGGGTTTATTATTTTGGATTCATCTGAAATTGTCATATATGCCTTTTATTATAATTTTCTAAAACTTTTATATGCTAGTGCGGTTTCTTTGCTATACACAGATATCGATAGTTTAATAATTAAGAAATCTGTTGATAATTTCTATGATGAAATGGATCAGCATCTAGATGAATTTGATACATCCAATTGCCAATTGGGGAACATACATGATATAGAGCCTAACGAATCTATAGTTGGACAAAATGAATGATGAATAAGCAGGTGTTCTATTAGCATGCTTCTATAGTATAGATGCTAAGGCTTATTGTGTAAATGCGAATAATAAATGGAATAAAAAAGATGTGTTAAGGAAAGTATCTGGTAACCATCAGATTACGTGGATGCAATTGAAAACCAAAATATTGTAATATTTCGGCGAATGCATTTTTTTAAATCGCATCTGCACAATATGTACACTGAGATGCGAAATAATATTGCCCTATTATCTTAAGGCGATAAGCGATTTTATCTTCCGGGCACGTCTTGCTTGCAGTCAGTAGGACATAGAACAGGTTGAAGATATGCGAACTAGTAATTTGGATATGTTGGTGGAAATATTGTAAACCATAACTTAAAGAAGGTTTCTAAACTATATAAAAAGGTACTCATTTCTATTTATTATACAGATGTCCATATATATTTACTACACCCTTCTTGTTCTAGTTTTACGTTATAGAATGATTCCAAATATTATGTATTATGTAATTAGTTAAAGAGTATGTTATTTGTATAATAAACAAGTCATTTTAATTATAGTTTTTTTTTTATTTACTTTTACTATAAAACGCAAGCTAAGTACAGCATATTTAAAAACTACACTTGATAACTTATACTATGTTACTATATTACTACCAGTAATCCAACTATTTTCCGAATTACGAAGACTCAGCTATTTCATATACCGTAAATTCGGCTTCTTCCTTCTTATTACACGTTCTACAAGATAGATATCAAGATATTTCACTTTTTACAGTTCGTATTCATAAAATCCTCCTTGAATTATGTGTACATTACTGTCTTTAATAACATATGTTGTTGGATTAGTCAATTTAACATTACGAATTTTAAAAATTTCTGTGATCCAATTTGGATTGAATCCCTTATGGAACGGTTCGCGATGTTTGGAGGTCCTTAAATAATTTCCAACTGTAAACTTCGGAGGGTTAGTGCCACTGGTTGCATCAGAAGTAAGTGCAATTTTTAACTTGCGTTTTTTTTTGTAACATTAACATCTTGAGGTTTATAACCCGTCTTAGTGTGGATTGTTCAGTTGTATCGTTCAATAACTTTTGATAAAATTTTCAACCATTTATATGACCCTTGTAAACTGAATTCTTTATACATCATGCTTTACAATGTTGACTTTTTGCACTATACTAGTTTTCATACTTGAGAAAGTACTGTAATGATTAATATTTAATTTTTTCATTAATGCTTTGAAACGGGTGTTGTAGAATTCTTTCCCCATATCTGTTTGTAGGTTCCGTGGACCGTTCTTTGGGGAGGAAAATATTTCCTTTATGACGTCTGTTACGTTGTTTCCTATCTTCCGCTTAATCGGTTGAGCCCAAACAGGTTTTGAAAATGCATCTATAACAATTACAATGTAGTTGTAGTAGCCTCGGTTAATTTTCGAGTACGGTATCATTTCAACTAAATCTGCTTGACACAGATCATTTAATCCTTTTACGATAAGGTGTCTACGTTTAAAATGTCTACGGGCAGGTTTGTGAAGTTCGTCAAGTCTATTAAACCCATCTTGATAGTAAGGGAACTCGTAAAAGAGCTTCAAATCCGCACGAGCGTTTGCTAATTTTCTTAGCGGGTTCGTAGAATCTAATCACAGCACCTGCTCTCAAAGTAACTCATATTATTGATGATTTCGTGTATTTGTTATCGTTGATGTAAATTTTAAATTTTTCAAATTCTTTACCACGCTTACAACTACATCTTCTATCATAGAAAAGATATGGCTTCTGAATAGGTGTAGAAGGGGAGTCTGGGACCACACCTCCACACCTCTGTTATTCGACCCACACTGCAACGCTATCTCTCTCTAACATAAGGGCTTATATGGCCCTATCTCGCTTCATGCAAGCATGCAACCAACATTGATGAAAAAAAGTCACTAGATTTAGTTATAAAACCAGATTCTAGTGGATTTTTGAGGGGCGCTACCAGATTTGAAAAATATCTAACCCACAAAATTGAGGAAAATGACGGTCTTTGATACAACTGCGAGGCTTACAAGCTCGTCTTAACGATACATCTAGGCCATTTTCGATTCTTTGTAAAGGAACACACAATTTCATGCTAGCTATTTTCAATGTATCAAAGAAGCAATAGGTCACCTAGTGTAGTAACTTACTTGAGTGACCTGTTCCAGAAAGATTTGAAACGACTTCAAATTCTCCAAATGTTTACAAATAAATAAGTATGGTGCTTCTTAAACACATCATTAATATTCCACACCCTCACTAGGTCACGTTCAACCTCTAGCTAACGTGAAAGTAAACTGTAGGGAGATAAAAACGAAATAAAATTGTACGTCATATCTAAGGAATTTGAATAAGCATAATTCCAATTTGAAAGAGATAAATGTAATTAATTAAATAGCTGCCGGAAGCCCGGAAATCTGCGATTTCTGATAATAAAGATAAACGTTTCAATAAAATCTCTCACCTATTTTCAATAATACAACAGAGGCCGCCACATAATTGAGGGAACCACCCAAACCCCCACACATTCGGCGCTGTAAGGATAAATAAAATTTTTGAAATTACATATGTTTTGTAATAGGCACACAATTTAAATTATAATTTTTACGTAAAAGTAAATAAAAAGCACCCACTTATTTATAATAATACAGCAGATGCAACCATATATTTGAACGAGTGACTAAACCGTCACACATAAGGCGCTGTAAGAATAACTGAAATTTCTGAAATTACACCATCTTTTCTAATAGATGTACATTTCGAAGTATTATTTTGAAATAATTGTAGCGCCTAGATATACAATTTAAGACATTTATCCCTAAATAATGCGCGAATATTAAAATAAAAAGGATAATAAAAATTTAAAAATTATTTTTACAATTTAATAGATAGCGCTAAGTTAAACCAACCGCACTATTGAAGATTCACACCTAAACTAATTATTGCTTTAATCAAGAAGAAACAAGAAAATATTTTATCTCCAATAACGGATGCAGCACTTCCGTTTGATAAAACTATTTGAACGATTTTAACTTAAAATAAATATACGAGGTGCCGACAAAAATAAATAAATACTGTAATAGAAGCAGATTAAAATTAATGTACGCGATGCCCTTAAACAACTTTCAGCAACACCAATCCCAGCCGTTATTGAATATTTAAAATTACTGGAAATCTAACATCTTATCATTATATGTAGTCCAAAATATTATATGTAACATATCCTTTGAGCCATATCAAGGTGAAAAAAACAAATTTTACGTTTACGAGACTCTAACTTCTGGTCAGTCATTTTTAATGCAAATATACAAGTGCAGCACATCATTTCACACTCTTTCAAGCTGAAAAAACGAAATTTTATGTTTACGAGACTCTAACATCCTCAAGCTGTTTCTGTACAGAGCCGGTTTTGAGATCTGAACAGGGCGCTCCCTTTCGTTGTCCGCAATCTGTGGCAGCATTTTTTCATCTACTGCGTAGATAGATTCGACCTGATAAGCCTGCCGCGGTTGTTGCTGAAGGTAACAAGTATTTGGACATGCGACTAACAGGTGCCGGCCTCTTAACGGGTATTTGGCATACGGCTGACAGACAGGTGAAAGACAGTAAGAGACAAATGAGAGACAGATGAGAGACAGATGCCAGTCAGGCGAGAGATAAGTGAGAGACAGGTGAGAGTTATTATTTACAGCTCTGTAAATCTACCGGTTTTACAGGTATACCTGTAAAACCTGTAATGATTAATATTTAATTTTTTCATTAATGCTTTGAAACTGGTATTGTGTAATTCTTTCCCCATATCTGGTTTCAGGTTCCATGGGACGTTCTTTGGGGAGGAAAGTGTTTTCTTTATAACGTCTGTTACATTCTTTCATGTGTTCCGCTTAATCGGTTGAGCCCAAACATATTTCGAAAGTGGGTATATAACTATTACAATGAACTTGTAGCCGCGATTAATTTTCGAGTGCAGTATCATTTCAACTAAATCTGCTTGATACAGATCATTTAATCATTTTACGATAACCCCTCTACGTTTAAAATATCTACGAGCAGGTTTGTGAAGTTCGTCAACTACTAGATCCTTTAAACTCATTTTTATAGTAAAGGAATTTGTAAAACAGCTTCGAAGCCGCACGAGCGTTTGCTACTTTTGGTAGTGGGGTCGTAAAATCTATTCACATCACCTGATCTCAAAGTAACATTTATTATTGATGATTCACTGTTGTGAATGTAGAGTTTTAATTTTTCAAAACTTTTACAACTACAGCGTCTTTAAAAGAAAATATATAGCTCCTGTACATTTTAGTAACATCACTATTCATTATTAAACCGTTCCCTTGTTTGTCACAGTCCCCTATTAGGATAAGAAGTAATGTTTCATAGTGAAAATCAGATTTATCTTGCGCTACATATATCGGTAACTTTTCCGAGTTGTGCCCGTGCAGATGATGACCAAATTTGTCTAGGGTCATTACTTGGTGAATGTGGTGCAAGTAATAAACTAATCAGTAATTGATGATTCAATTTATAATCTTTGCCGCACGTAATTCATCAATGATATGAATTATCTCATTGGTACGTCCAGAGTGTCCGGCTGATGCTGAGACTAATAATGCTCTTAGCCAATTAACCAACTTATTAAGATCACTCCAAGGAATAAATTTTAATCTTTTATTGTGTAAATATCGCAGCTTTTCGAGGATGTATAGTAGAAATTGGGGTTGATATCGTGGTAGTTTGGGATGATGCGATAAATTGAGATGTTTTAGTAGAACGATGTGATTCGGAGGACGAGTGAGCAGGTGTTGAATGACAAAATGGCCTTTCTTGCAAAATTTGCTTAATAATGGTGGAATATTTTTACCTATTCCAATAATCCTACCAGTGGCACTGTATCTTTGACATATCCCATTAGTTCGAATAAGTATATCTAGATAAGCATTTTCACCTTTCACAAGAAATTTTGGTGACTCTTTCTTAGCGACAAACTCATAGAGGCTCGAAGTCGACCTACATTCAAACGTTTTCTCGGATGGTGTAGTTATAACCAAGTCATTATTTATAAATGTTAATTCCAAGTCTCCTACTGCAAATGTATTTAAAATCGCACTATATCGCGTACCATAATAATGATCGTACTCATTTTTAGTGCTTTTAAAGGTACCTTATATGTATTTTCTAGCTAAATCAACGAATTGGTTAATAAACCCATCAAAATCAGGATTAGTACCTGTACTTTCAAGTTCACCCTGTATGTCTTCCAAGTTAATGTCGGGTGTTTCATTTTCTCGAACAGTCCCTTTCTCTATATACGGTGCTTCTTCATCAGCCACTGTTGATAATGAGGAATCGGTAACATTGGACATAGGTTCATCATTTTCCATGATTTCCCTTTGAATAGTTGACATTAGATACTTGAGAGGTTTAATATACATTGTGCTACTGATCCCGATTTTACTATGTCTGCTTATAAGCTTTCATATTTTCGTTTCACAGACTGTCTAGCTTTAATTAAGTCCTCTACCAATTACGTGTCCATTAGGACTACGTTGATCACAGTATTGCAACCTTAATATAGCAATCAAAACCTTACCTGTAATGTTCAAGTTCATATAATTATCTTTTCCTATTAAGATGAAGCCGTATTTATCTTTCCAACAATGTGGGCACATTTCTTTAAACTTATCAAACATCATATCACCTACCACATGATGGTCATAGACATGTCTCAGATTGGTATTATCTTGTCTAAAAATAACGATCATATTTCCATTATTTCATATAAATACTTTAGGAATAGATGAACACGTCTACCTTAAATAAAAGCAATCTATATTTTTATGGCTACCAAAACAAAAATAATCCACTGTGACGTCTTGATTTTGACATACAACATCGTCAAAGATGTTGTTTTCCGTATCTTTGGTGTCGATTATTGTACTTCCATCTTCATATTAGAAACTCTTTATTCCTTTTATTGGGTTTAATAGGTCTTTTAGATATACATATTTAGGTTTATCAATTGACTTTGAATATAAATAAACTTTGGTAAGTTAAGCCATTGCAATTCTTGATTAATGACACCATTATGTTCGTTTTTCTAGACCCACTTCTACCTGAAATTAAACATATTTTACAGCTACCCAATAAATTACCATGCTTCTGAAATGTTTTAGTTAATAAGCATGCGCCGTGGTTAGATATAGGAAGGCGTTATTTTTCAGGAACACATTGCATATTACTTATTACACTGGCGTTGGTGTAATAATGTTTAACTAGAGTTTCATATATTTCTAGAGTTTACCTTACATATACTCAGTCACACCTGTACGCTTGCCTAGATCAGTTTGAAATGAATCATAATTCCAGACGTCAACAAAGAATTAAAATGGTATCTGGACTTATTAATGCACTCAATAATAAACTACCAGTAGAGCTTCACATACCTGGTTATTGTTGTTGCGATCCGGAGCCCGTTTACAAAAAAAATTAGCCCGTGATGAATCAGGAATTAACCTCTGTTATGACTCTCGTAAAATCCACGATATTGCATACAGAAACACCACGGGACTCACTGAACGTCATAACGGGACAAGGTATTGGCGGAAAAAGCTTTGGACAAAAATCAGCAGCCGTAAGTGTAACCGGTATTATGAATGGAAAACTTATGTTAGGATTGGGTGTTCCTAAACGGAGTAACAGTTTTACACAAACAATCAAACTCACTGGAGCAGGATCTTGTATTGTGAAAGAAAAAAAGGGGTGAGGGGGAAACACAAAACGTAGGGTTGGCTTTCATGGAACAGTTAAACTCACTAAACTTGGAACTGGTATAATGAAAGGAAGACATAAATTAGGAATGGGAGATCTTAAGATACACAGAAGAGTAAAACGTAGAATTAGCTTTACTCCAGCAGTGAAACTTGCTAAAATAAGAATGTGTCAAACTTCAAATATTATCTGTTAAAAACGCCATAGCAGCTTTGAAAGAAGAACGAGTCACAATACCGAAGAAACGCATACTTTGTGTTCCCAAAACAGGTGGGTCCTTACCCCTCTTTTTGCGGCTGTAGGAGTACTCAGTAGTCTTAACGTGGGAGATGTCTCTATTCCAAAAAGCATGAATGCCGCAAAGAATGCTACAAATATCTTAGGAGAAACAAACCAACACAATAGAGTAATGGAAGACGCTGCAATTGGAAAAGGACTGTATCTGACACCACATAAAGAGGGTTTGGTACCGTTTGGAATTGTAAAAAAAAACTTCAATAAAACTGCCATCCGATGCATTAACCAATATTGATTTGAAACATTACGCTAAACTTTGAAACATTCCACATTTTCGGGGGGTATTTATGCAGCACCCTTTGCCGCGAAAAGTACGTAAACATCAATCCGCAGTTGTGAATTGGGATGCTAAATTTGGATATGGCACCCATTGGACAGTTTATGTGAAAAATGATGATAAAGTGATATACTTCGCGATAGATTTGGCCAACGCAAACCTCCCCCGGAACTAGTTCATTATTTGTACAATGACAGTACTGTAAACAATATATTGTCTAACATCGATAAGTTACAACGATGTAATTCTTATAGTTGTGGTCCTTTGTCATTGAAGTTTTTATATGCTGATGCTAAATAAGCTTCTCTTAGTATCGTGCGAATATTACTAACGACATATCATACACTTTCACGTTCACCGATAATTACTCTACTTTAAAAGCAGATTTTAATCCCCCTATAATGTTAGATGAGTAAAAGGATAATGTTATGGGTTTAACAAATTTCAAAACTTTCAATACAATCCCAAACATAACGACTAAGGATAATCAATTTAAAATTGGAAACAAGTCTATTTCTATACCCAAGGGATTTTACGAAGTTTCAGGTATAGTAAACAACTACAACAATTCCCAACTTGATAGAAGATCTCGTAAATATGTAAAGATCAGAGCGAATAATAATACACTGAAGTCATTAATTATAGCGTCGAATCTTGTTGACCTTTCGATTAAGAATTCCGCAGCGAAAAGGTAACGTTTCAAACAGGAAATGTTATTACTTAATATTACTCATATTTTTAAATATCCCGTTCAAACTTTAAATGTAAATTCCATATTAATCTATTGTAATAATACAAGGTGGGCAATATGTAACTGACTGATTTGTATCTTGAATATTTGTTAATTGAAATAAAATACGTCCATTTTTTTCATCTTAATATTTTATTG
>JAHWXV010306638.1:0-14928 GCA_024586415.1 Phrixothrix hirtus | reverse complement strand
CCCCCCCCCCTACTCTACCGTTTTGCTACTGAACTAGAATCCGTGGCAAATCTTTTAACAGAAAAAGATGGAAAATTTTTTAATTGACAAATTTTGTTTAGAAAAATTAGCTCATTTTAAATAATTTAAAATATAGGTATGTTTCAGGGAAAAAAGGCCGATGACGTCGTTGCCTCAGTTTAAAAACATGAAAAAATAAGCAAATTTGGCTTAAAATGAACCTTATTCAATCCCATTTAAGAACCTCTTTTCAGGTGTTTTCTATCGTTTTTCTTTTTCTTCTAGTAGAGCTGAGACATCAAGTTTCGCTCACCCTGTACAATTCAGGACAAATATGGGGACAGAAAGCAAATGTTCGGGACTGTCTTGAAAACTTCGAACACTTAAATATCTTAATAATCTTTCAATATGGCTTTAATAGCGGTAGTACGTTTTCAGGAAAAATTATGTATGTGTAAATTAAAGCCGGCAAAATTGAAACATCAAAAATTGTTTGCAGTTAAGTTTAAATAAAGTGAGTATACTCGTCTATTTTATTTAGAGAGGCAATCTTTTATCAAAAATCTCAACAATGTAAACTTTCCTTGGTAAAACTACCTTTTGTTCCTTGGAGCAAAACATACCAACAATAAAAATACAAAATATAACGCATATTTTGAAGGTATATTGAAAATATGTTTAGCTAAATGTTCATTTCCAAAAAAAAATATTGTACGGACGCCATTATGTAAATACTTCTATAGATTGTACAGTTAGCAACACTGCTTAATGCATGCTGACAAATCGCAGCGTCAGTTGATGCTGTATCCATGGCCCTAGTCCGTAGTCTGTTTACAGTAAGCTTGTCTTTGAATTTCAAAACATCTTCGTGCCATTATTTGAGTACTATGATTGTTGTGAATAAAAAGGGAGTGGGATTGATTTTGAGCTAATTTGCTAAAGCGCATATAAGGGAGTATGAATTGGTGTCTCCTCGTTACTCTGGGTTCGAATGAAGATAGTCATCAGGAAAGCAATGGTTGTAGCGTGCTATGCTCCGGTAAAGGGTGATAATCAGGATGAATGTGTGATGAATGTATTTAATGCATGTCACGTGAGGGGGGATGGATTAGCGGGAGTAAGAAAAGAAAACATAGATCGTGCAATTGACCCTTACGGCGATCCTAGAACGAATGAGAATGGGAAGCGTTCGTTGGGCTATGCTTATAAAAGAGGATATTTGTATCGAATACGTGGTTTAAACATAAGGATATCCATTTGTATACGCGACAAAGAAGAGAGTCTAGAAGTATGATTGATATAATCGCTTAGGATGACAGGTTACGTAAATTGGTAAAGGACACACGAGCGATGAGAGGTTGGATGGATCATTTTCTGGTAATCTCAAAAATTGAGCTTGGTAGAAAGTGGGTATATAAGAAGAAACTAGTTGTAAGACAGACTAGAGCGAAAGAGGAAAGATTGCAGGAGGAGAATGTGAGAGAGAAATAAGTACAAAACCTAGAGAAGGAAATGTTATCAGAAAAGTCTGAATAGATGTATGAAATTGAAAAAGGTGGCATTGAATGTGCATGGAAGAGGTTGAAAGCCATCGCGATAGAGTGTGCAACTAAAGCATGCGGAGTGAATACGATTGGAATGTCAAACAAGGACGCATGGTGGAATGATGCCGTGAAAGATGCAGTAAAGGAGAAGAAAGAATGTGAGGAGTTGAATTGTATAAATGCAGACAGCGAAAATGTAAAAGTGTTGATGTATTCAGATGATGCAGTACTAGTACCTAAGAGTATGAGCCAAATGTAACGAATGTTGAATAAATTTGTAGAAGTGAGTGAAAGACTAGATTTGAAAATTAATAGTGACAAAACAAAGGTGATGGTTTTCAATAAGAAAGGCGAAAAGGAAATATGTCAGCTGATGTTGGGTAGCAAGATAATTGAGTAAGTGGATAAGTTTGTTTACCTTGGCAGAATGTTTGAGAATCATTGCCGAGTAGATAGTGAAATTGAAAACAGTAACCAAGAGTGAACGGTAAACTATTGAAGCAAAGAAAGCTGTGTACAATAGTATATTTGTTTTCAACTGTTTTATATGGCAGTGAAATTTGAGTATCTCAGAAGAAGTATATGAGTAAAATAAACGCCATAAGCATGAGGTGCCTAAGAGCTGCATGTGGCAAAACGAGACGTGGCAGAGTAAGGAATGAATGGGTAATGGAGACGAGCCAGGTAAAGGAGACACTGCCTGAACTGTACGAAAGAGGTGCGTTAAGATGGTTTGGATATGTGGAATGAATGAGTAATGAACGATTAATAGAGAATATATGAGGCAAGTATGAATGAAAAATTAGGTAGGGGTAGATCGAGAAAGAGATGACTGAATATGATTGAAGAAATTGTAAAAGGAAAGAGAATAAATAACACAAGGAATAGGAGAGCTTGGCAAAAACGTATGAATTTAATCGAAATAAAAGAAGTGTCTAAGGACAGAAAGGAATGGAGAAAAATGCTGAATGGGTGATAGTAGAGATAGTAGGATGGGTGAGTAATAGTGTGCATAGTGCTGGGAGTTGTGGTGAAGGATGGTGCTAGCGATATAGGTGGGAGGGTGTTGTTGCATGGATGCATGCAGTCGTTGGGAAGGTGAAGGCTGGATATTGGGTTTTGCCAACCCCGCTAAGTGATTGGCATGATTGGTAGTAGTAGTAGAATAATTTTTAATTATATTTCAATAGTCTTATGGCATAGTTGGCGAAAACAAAAATTTGGAATATTCATTCATAATATAAAATGTTTTTGACAGCTAAATAATTTATTCCATTTTCTCCAATGTTTCAAGTATATTTTTGTATTTTAATTATAATTGTGCAGGGAAATAAATTAGTGGTGATGGTAAAGATAAGGAAATAAATATCGTAAATTTTTTAAAGCATTTTTACTTTCTCTTGCCTATATGAAATATAGTATAAGGTATTGTTTTCGTCCAAAATTTTCAATGTCGAAATTTTAGTGGAAATACACGTTTTGAAGCCCACTAAGTCCGAAAAACAAGTTTTTAAAAATTAGTCTTTTTGTGTGTGTGAGCGGACGTGCGTGCGTGCATGCGTACGTGCGAGCGTGCGTGCGTACGCGCGCGCTCATGTGTGTGTGTGTGTGTCTTTGTATGGGAGTGGCTTTGAACAAAATATCTCGAAAAAGAAAGTTTGTGGATAAATAAAATGTTTTATTTAAGTTTATATTCATCTGGCCACGTTATCGCAAGAATTTTGCTAAAATCAGATATCCTAAAGTATCACTATTTGGTTTTTCGCGATTTTCTCTAAATTACCTCTAACGATTTTATTCAAATTTACCCCATTATTGAATCGTTTAATTCCCTTTTATATGTATAATCTAGGTGGTTTCTCAAAAATTTTCCTTAAATCGAGTAACCGGAAGAAGCTTTTTCGTCAACTCTGAATAAACTAACTAGAAATCTCATAGTCCTAGATAAAAAAAATTATATTTGACATCATAACTACCGTTATATGCAAAATCAAGTATTTGGTGAAAATCTAAGAATCGGGTGGACTACTTTATTTTTATCATTTTCAAAGGTTTCTCGAATTTTTAATTTTTCACGATTATCTAGGTATCGGCTCTAACAGTGTCTTTTAAAATGAGTATATTTAATTCCGTTTTATATGAACCATGCTGTTTATCTAATGAATTTCTGGAAATCCAAAAACCGGAAGTACTTGAAATATTATTTGTGAATAACATCTTAAAAACAAGACATCCTAGATATATAAAATTTTATATTTATCTCTAATACAGTCCTATCATGCGACTGCAAGAATTTAGTCAAAATCAATTGATCGAAAGTGCAACTTTATTATTGCGATTTTTGATCAAAAACGCCCCTAACAATTGTTTTAAAATTTACAACAGTTCTTATGTATTTGATGCTCTATTAAGCGTACTCTTAGGTTTCTCTAGAAAAGATGCGCCGAAGTGAGTTACCCGAGAAAATCCATGCAGTGCTTAGTAATTTGAATGGATGGCCGTTGCAAGTATTATTCCCATAATACCTATAAATTAATACTTAAATGATTTGTGTACGTTAATTACATATCCATTCACTATTTGTCTAAATTGATAAATTATTGGTTCCCACATTAAAATTCAATTATAAATTTAAGTCTATATGTTAGGGAAAATACTTAATATGGGGCAGGGAAGTATCCCTACATTCGAGATGATGTTGTGAATGGAGGGTGCATGTTGAAGGAGTGGTGATAGGCTCTATTGACGCGGTGTCCTTGAAAGTTTGAATTAGAGCCGCCTTGATCGAACAAGCAACGTGCTTTTGCAGTTCAGTGTGCGCTGCGTACTCGTTATCGAATTCCACCTCGAAATGCTATTCCTGACCGAAAATCGATTTTGTTATGGGCGGAGAACTTTCGTGCATGTGCTAGTGTTGTGAAAAAAGAGTTGGGCTAAGAGAACCAACCGAACTCCAGAAAACATTGACCGTGTAAGAAGATCGATTTTGCAGTCCCATAAGCATTCTGCTGGCAAGCATGCATCCGCTCTGGCGCTTTCTAACCGTACTGTACATCGAATTCTCCACGAAGACCTGCACTTCCATCCGTACAAGATGGTCATTGCTCAACAACTCTCACAGCGGGACTGGCAAAACCGAGCACAGGTATGTGAAACTTTGATTGAAACCTTGCCTCAATATGCACGTGTTTTATTTAGTGACGAGGCGCATTTCCACACTTCTGGAAGTGTTAATAAGCAGAATATATGTTATTGGAGTGGTAAAAACTCTAGGGTAATTCATGAGAGGCTTCTACATAGTGACAAAGTGACAGTTTGGTGTGCACTCAGCAATGAAGGCATCATTGGGCCTTTATTTCTTTAAAGAGAACAATTATGCTTTTATCGTCAATTCTGAGCGGTATATAACCATGATCCAACAATGTGTTGAACCCCAGCTTCAACAGATTAATTTGGGACAAGTGTGGTTTCAGCAGGATGGTGCTACGGCCCATACTGCTAGAAATTAAATGGCTGTTTTGAGGGAAAGGTTCTCCGGCCGCCTGATCTCTCGGTACGGTAGCATTGCATGGCCCGCGCGCTCGCCCAATTTAACTTCGTGCGACTAGTTTTTATGGGGCTACCTCAAAAGTGAGGTGTTTCAACATCTACCCAGGACTCTAGAAGCCTTGAAGCATGCAATACGTCTTAAAGTTCGCCGCATTCCGCAACAGATGCTTTGGAGAGTTATGGAGAACTTCCGAACCCGGCTACATCAGTGCATTGACAATGAGGGACATCACTTGAATGATATATTGTTTAAAACTAAATAAAATCAACTTCTAGTTATACCCCTCTGATACCACAATAAAGTTTTGTTTAAACATTTTTTTTTATGTTTTTATTTACCTTCAAAGTTAGGGATACTTCCCTGCCCCACGCTGTATAAGCATTAATTTTTGTGATATCTAGAAGAAAGGCAAAAAATTCGATACTTTGGGAGTGATTTTCAGTCAATATAAAAATGTATCTCCCTTATTCTTGGGCATAAGATTTACGGAGTGTCCGGAATACAAGTGGCATTACTTTAACAACAGATAAATCTTGATAAGCAGTACAAAAACGTTTAAAAACAATGTGTTTGACTTACATATCTTTAGAAATATTTGCGATTGAAGTTTTCAGCCAGTCTTTGTTTTTAATTCAGTCTACTATATTCAACAAGAAATGGCTGACCGACTGTATATCTTTGGCGACCGTATGACGCATACGATTTGAGAGTTCCATTAACGAATGTTCTCAGGTGAATATTAAATATCCGTAGATGTATTATGCATGAATTACTGATTAAAATAAAGTTTGATTTTCTCCTTAAAATTTCTAGTAGTCTTTTAATTGTGCAAGTTAATAATTTCTACTTAATAGATACCGTTTTCAGTAGAAACATTTTTTTAAAAATGTTCACATTGCTTTAAGCTGCTTTGACACAATAAAGTGTGTTGTACATAATTTAAATGTTATGCAAATAGGTCGACATCTAAATAGTACATAAATTTCATTTCAATTTTGTTGCAATTTAAATGCAGTAATGAATATCTTTTCATACAAATTAATGTAGATCTAGTAGGCTTTAATTTTATACGTACCTACTAAAACTAGATTTTTATCAAGTACGGTATATGACAATTAATTCTTAAATAATTTATAATTAATAAGCAATAGTGTTGGTAAAAGCAAATTTAAATAATTTTAAAAAATTCGTTGTACTACTTTTTATTAACGCAGCTGACGACCTTGCACTAGAAAGAGTACATGCAATATGATATTCTGTAAACAGCAACAAGGTGGTATTTATGTCCTTATTTACGTTTAATAGTAAAACATATTCAACTAAGCACTTGGGTACATGTGTATTAAATAAGCCTTTATATCTGCATATCCAGTATACATATACAAAATTCCATCATAACACAGGGACACAAAAAAAAGTTGCGTAAACTCGAGACGCGATACGCTTATTCTTATGCATTTTGCTACGTTGAGCACAAATCTGAAGTCCGTTTAGCTCCATCACCCTCCAGTTTTTTGTAAACTGCAAATATAACATAAAAATTTCATAATAAAAAGAAAACCTTATTCAGTTGGCATATGAGTGGAACTTATATTATGTACTTGGACTTTTCATGCTGAAATATACGTGTCGAAGTATACTAAGTGTATCTCTCCCTCAAACGTTCCACTTTCAATCGATAGAGTGCAAAAAAGCGATCAGAACATAACCTCAAAATACAGAAATAACGAAAACATGCGATCACTCGAAATTTAAGTAGAAAGGGACTCTGTACTTGGACTTCGCTAGCGGAAATCCACGTGCCAAAGACGAATTCAGTTTCTGTCCCTCCGAATGCTTCTGTCCTAGGTACTAAAGTGCAAAACAAAACCTTATAAAGCAGAAAATGCAAAAACTTTCGATTACTCGTCACCTGTATGAAATCGAAAAATGTACTTCTACTTTTCTTATGAGAAACGGTGGGCCGAAGATGCATTCACTTCATGTCCTTCTACAACTTTCATGCTCATATACTAGAGTGCAAAATATGTTTTCGATCACTCAGTTTTTGAGTAAATTTGAACTATATAAATTGGCCTTTTCATATTTAGATTCACGTATCGAGGTCGAATTAAATTTGTCGTCTCCTCCAAGTTTCACTCTTAAATTCTAAGGTGCAAGACGTAGCCTCAAAGTTGCATAAAATAGGAAACGCTTGATACACTGGAAAATCAAGTGAAATTTGGTTGTATATTTTTGTTGTGGAGAATCACGCACTTAAGACCAATCTAAGAAATGCCCCACTCCGAGCTTGGCTTTGGTGATGTTTCCTCATCGTTATGGCCTGCAAGAAACTTTCTCGTCGAATGACGTTGTAAAACTTTTCCCTCTGTAGACTTAGAACTATTTCTGGCAATTGACCTTCTACAAATTGCCGCGATTTTATAGAAATCCTAACTTTCATGGACTTTGAAAAAAACTTCCGTAGACTTACAAAATTTTTCCAGAAGACTTGTGTTTCCATGAGACTCTAGAATGTCTAATTTCTATGTACTTACAAGATTTTCAATGTACTAAAGTTCACGAATTTCTGCCCCTATGGTTCCGGAATTTTTCCAAACCCGCACAAGGTATATTCTTTTTCTCCCGGCGGGAAAAGCTGACCACCGGATCCTGCCGTATATGCTGCCCTCACCTTCGGTTCGGGCCACAACACACGCCGAGGGCCCCGGGGTCACTCAATCCCCCACCCCGAACAAAAAATTGTATATTGCCCACGGGCTGGAATCGAGCTTTGGCAGCCAAAGCATATTCCCTCCCTGGTGCATAATGTACTATTGTTAACTCCACGGGGACAGAATATTTTCTTACCTATAGACTCGCATTCTTTTTCAGTCATTTGAAATTTGCCCACGATGCCTAAGAAAAGTTTAACAATATCGATTCTGAATTTAACCACGATGCGTTTCCGTACTTTTTGGGAGAAACGAAGTGAATAAATGTTCTTCTCCAAGACTCGCATTCATTTGCTGTAGTGCAAGATATAAGCTCGAAATCGCACAAAGTGAGCACAGCTTGAATCACATGGCATTTAAGTAAAAAGCGATTGACGCTTAAAACTAAAACTTGAATCTGCGCTTGCAGGAAATCTGTCGCGTTTTACAACATTCAGAAAAATATATACAGAGATACAATATTTTCGAAAAATTGACCAAGGAGGTTGAATGTTGACCGAATAGAACTCGTGCATTTCTAAATCACAAGATTTATTTCTTCCGCTTGTACCGCACTCTCTTCTCCTCGAATGATCTATGCAATGGAGCTGTAGGCCACTTCCTCACTCTTGTTTCTTCATCTCTCTTTAACATCCAGAAGTAATATGGCAACATATTGAGATCCCACCTACCCTGGTATCTCCTTTCAATTTCTTTCATATCTTGGTGGAATCGTTCTCCTTGGTCTTCACTATACTCCCCCAAATTTTCTGGGAAATAATCGAGATGAGAAAACAAAACATGTAATTTCAAACTCATTAAGTATCCTAGTTTCTTATAGTTTTAATCAAGTCAGTAACCAGATTTTGTAATTGCCGCTTCTAGTGTTACTAACTTTTTGAAAATTAAGTGATCCAGCTTTCTCACCTTTCTTCATGGTTGCAAGCAAATCTTTGTCCCGAATCAGTTTCCGTATTTTAGGTCCATCGAACACTCCTTCTTTGGGTTTAGTCTCGCTTATTCTCGGGAACTGATCCACTATGTACAAGAAACAATTTCCTCCTTTATCCAGTGCCGTCACGAATTGTTTCATGAATCCCGATTTTATGTGTAGTAGAGGTAAGAGAATTTTGCAGGGGTCGAGTCTAGGTTCTTCGATGACGTTTGGTTGTCCTCTTCGCGGTAAGTCTTTCTTGGAGTAATGATTTTCATAATCTCTACTATCCCATAAACACATGAAGCAAGGGTATTTCGTGAAACCAGACTGCTGCCCTAGCAGTTTTGTGATAATTTTCAAATCCCCACAGACTTTCTGAGCATGCACTGAATATTTGATTTTTTCCAAAAAAATATCCCAGACCTACATAATTCTTTTGCATCGAGATTAAGTGAGCTATAGGAACAGTCGCATATTTATTTGTGTTGTGCAGTAGTACCGCTTTTAGACTTCGTTTCGAGGAACCAGAAATAATCTTCACTCATTAGGTTTTAATTCATTCATCAAACCTGGTACATCTGAGCAATACACCAATGAGGTTTTCGCATCTTTCGTGAAATATTTGCGGAATTTCTTTTCTTTCTCTCGGTACACTGAAGACTTGGTTCCAGATACTACCAAGTTTCGAGATTTCAGTTCACTTACTAGATCTTCAGACATATCTTTTGGTAATCCGTATCTTCTAATCAAATTGTTCAGGTCATTTTTAGTGAAGAGTATATTGGTCTTCTTTTCTCCAGGTGGAACATAGCCTTCTTCGCTCTCCTTGACTTCATTTTCACTGCTCTCAAATCCATCACTACACCCTTCTTCTTCCCCGTGCCCTAGATCATCCTCTGAAATTTCCATTGGTTCATCCAATGAAGAACTGGTGGTGAATGATCTGGACTCCACAGGTTTTGTCACGGCGCTTACTTCCACGTATGTTATACCGCATTTGATCTTTAGATTGAATCCTTTCACAATATTATTACAGAGGTATCAGTTCTCATTAGATAGCGGCAGTCTCAAAATTGCAGGCGTTGTATATTTTGAGCTACTTCTGTTTTTCTTCCACCTTTTCAGCATGCTAGAACAAGCACTACAAATGACGTTAGGGGCTCAGTTGATATTTTCCCCAAGGATCTCTCTTTTGAAACATTCGCGGTATAAATTTTTGAACGCTTCTGACATGGTAGTCCGGTATTTTGTTACTTCAAATTTACCGTAAATGTAACAAAACGTGCTTGGGTCTCCATTATACTAATATCTTCTTGTAGCATTATACTCCTTAGAGACCAAGTTGCCTACCTCTGAGAAGCTGCGATCGCGTGATGAAGACGCATGCGGGCCTGCTTTATAACCCTGACCAGCCGTTGAAACTGGGGTTCCGAGCCCTTGCTTCGTAATAAATGTGCCTGCCATGACAGCGTGGAATCTCTTTTCCGGGGACTTTACCGAACCAACACGTGGAGGTGCCCTGGATCCAGACACAGGTGGTGGGTCGAAAATCAACCCCAGTATCTCAGTAAGCTCCAGGAACTTTGAAGGAGATCTAAAATAGAAGCTAAGAGATGGAATACCTTAAGGGAGATGAATTGGAGCTTAATGTTTATAGGATTACCATTGGATTGGAAGATACGGATTACTAAAAGACGTGAAAAAAAATATCACTTATGTTTTTAGTCATCTGTACTGCAATCTACTTCAAAGTAGCTGCCTTCTGCCACTGCTGGTAACATTTATGGAACTCTTCTTTTAGAATGTCCTCCAAGACCCTTGTCATAGCTTTTTGAACATTTTGTCTTGTTTGAAAATGGTGTCCCTTGACCACCATTTTGACTCTTGGAAGTAGAAAAAAGTCGGACGGAGCGATATCTGGTGAATAAGGTGGCTGTAGTTGTTTTGAAATGCGTTTTGAGGTTAAAAATTGCTGCACAGACAGTGAAGTATGGGATAGCGCATTATCGTGATGAAGAATCCAATGTTTGCACGGACAGGGGAAACTCGTTTTCGAAGTCTTTCTACAATTTCTTTGTAGAAATATTGGTTAATTGTTTGAACAGGCGGCGCCCACTCTTTATAAACAATGCGCTTGGAATCGAAGAAGCACACAAGCATGCATTTCACTTTTGATTTTGCCAAGCTAGCTTTTCTTAGTCTAGGTGATCCTTTTGAACACTATTGCGAACTTTTACGTTTTGTTTCTGGATCGTACTGGTAGAATCAACTTTCATCACCAGTGATAACACGGCTCAATAAATTTGGATTGATTTCTACTTTCTCTAACAAATCGACTGCCACATTCTTCCGCGTTTCTTGGTGTTGGTCTGTAAGATTTTTGGGGACCATCTTTGCAAAAATTTTTCTCGTACCCAAATTTTGAGTAGAATTTGACGAACAGTTTTCCAATTGATGTTCAGTTCTTGTGCCATCATTTTAACGGATAATCTTCGATCAGATCGTACGATTTCACGCACCCTGTCCATGTTGACATTAGTCCGTGAGGTTGATGGTCGTCCACTGCGGTTTTCATCTTCAACATTCGTCCTGCCTTCATAAAACATTTTATGCCAACGAAAAACTTGAGCTCTTGACATAACCTCATTTCCAAAAGCCTTCTAAATCTTACCGCAGGTTGTCGTCGTATTCTCGCCCAATTTAACACAAAAAGAAATGGCATACTGTTGCGCATTATTTCGCGATTCCATTTCTGTAACGACAGACAAAAGCACGTGTTCCCTTATTACAGCACAGCTCACAACTGAGCGGCCGCGTCAATGTGCCGCTTAGACTAGAAGTAGTATGGAGATCAGGGTCAAAGATGGAGCGCCTGCGCAAGCTGCAGGGTTGCCACATCTTACAAAAACAAATCAGTCTCGTTACTTAATTTTCGTACCTCGTATATCTGGAGGCTTGGTGCTACGGGAGTACTACGACTACTGGAAGAGAGAAGAAGAATTTCCCCAAAGATGAGGGAACCTCATTGATATGTTACTCAGATATACCAAGTTTGATGAATGAATTAAAATCCAATGTTTATGAACCGGATGAGAGGTGATTATTTCTGGATTCTTAGAAATGATTGGAAGTGGAGCTTTTGAGGGAGGGATACACTTCGATACGTGCATTCCAGCATGAAAAGTTCAAGTACACAATATCAGTTCCACTCATACGCCAACTGAATAAGGTCTTCCCTATATTTGGGAATTTTGAGGTTATATTTGCAGTTTGCAAGAAACTAGAGGGTGATGGAGCTAAACGGAGCTCAGATTCGTGCTCAGCATATCGCGTCTCGAGTTCACGCACCTTTTTTTTGTGTGCGTGTGCGACGAGCTACATCTCGCGTAGTCTTCCTTATTAGTTAAGATAGTCAAAAACTGTAACTAGAGAATTTTAAAAATTTGTTTTAGATTAAAGAAAAAGCTTCAGTGACTCTGATTGTCTTTATATTGATGAAAACATCTACAGAATTGTGCCACCACCATACAAAGTCTGGTTATCCCTACAGGTTTTCGTGCTACACCGATAAGGTAAAGTGTGTAAATACTACTGCAGAAACAGCTATACAATATTACGTAAACTATTGTAAATCAATGTATCGATGTATTGATTTTGAAATATCTCATTCTAATGTAACTTTTATCAATAGCAACATATTGACAACAATATCTACTACAAATTGCAAATTGAAGTATTTAAGAATAATCAAGAGTAATTTACAAACCTTACAGTTACATTTTCTTGAAAAGTTGCAGGAAATGGAAGAACTTGATTTCAGTTACAACTATATTTCAACCCTCGACATTTTAAAGAACTACAAATTACGAGTTTTGATAGGACTGCGAACTCTGTTATTATCATTTAATAAATTACGGACCATCAATAAAAACGTTTTTGACGAACTAACACAATTACAAGAATTGTATTTAAACAGTAATCAATTAGAGAAGATCGAGGATAAAACATTGGTGTCCCTTAAGAATTTAAAGATTTTAAATATAAACAACAACAAATTAGAAATAATAACAAAGGGTACTTTTTTTGGTCTTATTTCGCTAAAAAAGCTATTTATAGAAAATAATTCTATAAAACATTTAGAAGAGAAAGTTTTCAGTGAATTGACGAATCTTGAAGAATTAGATTTAAAGGGGAATAAATTCAGAACCATTCTGCCTGACATTTTTTACAATCTTAATCGCATTAAATTCGTTAATTTAGCCAAAAATAACTTAAATACAATAAAAACAGAAATATTCCGAAGGCTTCAGGGATTATCTAAGCTTGATTTATCAGCAACATCAATTACAGGGGTACAACCTGAAATTTTTAACAACATGATTAATTTAATCTCGTTAAATCTCAGTTTTAATAGTATACAAAATTTAAATGAAAACTTGTTTAACAAAGTCCTAAACCTGCAGGATCTTGATCTTACAGGAAACCATATATCAAATACACTTATTTATTCTTTTGGGCGAAATAATATAACCTTCATTTCGCAAATGTATAATTTAGAAACATTAACGCTTAAGAATAACAAAATTAATTTTCTTCCCAATTTTGCATTTAGCAGACTAGAAAACTTACTAAGCCTTGATTTATCTCATAACTCTATTACAAACATAAGTGTAAATTCATTTGCTTCACTAAGCCAATTATACAAATTATTTTTGGATGCTAACGCAATTGAAGATATACCAATAGGTGCATTTAAAGATCTAAAGAAACTGGACACATTACAACTGAGCAACAACCTACTGAAAAGCTTTAGCTTGGGAATCTTCTCCAACTTACAAAAGTTGCAACGTTTGGACATATCGCACAATTACTTTACGATATTAAATGAAGTTGTGCTCCATCCATTAATTAATTTACAGCAGCTAAATCTAAATAATAACAAGCTTAGTCGCATCAATCATCTAAATCTGGTGTCTTATTTGCGCCAAATGATGTTCATCGATATTAATGTGAATAATTGGACCTGCACTTTTTTAATAGAAATGCTTAGTACTTTTAGAAACAGCAAGGTGAATTATTCAATTAGTACAACTTCATTTAATAATCAAGAAAACATCGACGGTATTCCTTGTTCTGAAGATAATATCCCAAAAAATTCAATACCAGATGATGTAACTATTACAGAATTCAAAACTCAAGGAGTAGAGACTTTGGCAATTAGTAATATTGAGAAAACGCTCGAAAATGTGTCACTAAAACTGAATGTAATTATTATATTGATAATTGTTGCAGCACTACTTATTAGCATACGTAAATTCTATTCAAAACGATTATTAGATGTATTTGCTAAAAACCATGTTAAGAAAAGTTATAAAAATAGGATAAACCGTTCTGATATCATTTTATAACATAATTAAGGTCATAAAATTGTTGGCAAGTCTCACATTTACTTATAGGCAACCAATTATAAATCTGTTTGTATAACTATTAATAAACATAAATGTGTGTAAAAATGTAAATTGTTTTAATACCCAAAACTTTTCAAAATTTGTTGTTGTAAGAGCGCTCAAAACTTTAATAAAACATAAAATTGAATTCTTGCAGCTTTTTATTTCTGTGTCAATTTGAAATAATTATTCGGTATTTATCGAAAATCCAATTCATTATTTAATTCCGTAAATTTGTTATAAATAAAATACAGAAGAAGATTCCTCCCAAACGGCACGAATTTTAAAATTCGGAGAAAATAACATGAAGGCTTCTCACCAAAAACTTTTAATAACCTAAAATGATAGATAAAAATCTAGTGTGAGACAACACACAACTTTCCCTTTGTACTAAGATATACAAATATGCAAATGTTTATTTTGAGAACGATAATTGAAATGGTCACCCGTCCAAGTTACTGGACACACAAAACGTTGCTTAATTCCAGAGATTTTCTCTGATAACTCGCTTCATCGCATTTTTTCAGCAAAACCGCCAAGTTCATGTAAAGCATATCAAAGACATAAGAATCGTAGTAAGTTTGTCAGCTCCCGCTGGTTTTTTTTGTGTCAAATTATCTAATTTATGTAAATTTTATTGTTAGCTATCGCTAATTCTTTTGTAAATTATCTAAAGTCAGTAACATCAATATACGTGACGAATTACATTATTTACGTATAGTATTTTAATTTTGCATCTAATTCCGTTTTGAAATTA
>JAHWXV010306633.1:0-25154 GCA_024586415.1 Phrixothrix hirtus | reverse complement strand
CCCTTGGATGTAGCGTTCTTTCATTCAATGAAAGTGTACTGGCGTAAGATTCTCTGAAAATGGAAACATAGTGCCAATGGAGTTAAAGCATTAACTCTGCAGAAGGATTACTTCCCAGCATTATTGAAACAACTTATGAAATATGTAGAACCTACCAGCTCTGCAAACTTAATATCTGACTTTAGAAAATGTGGAATCGATCTACTAGATGTTGAAGAACTGTTAAAACGAATTACACGTTTTAAAACTGTTAAACGTGATGTCATAGAAATCTCTTTTTTGGAGAAACTTAATGATCTAAGGCTAGATCGAATAGGTGGAGTTACAGTGAGTAAAATAAGTAGGAAAAACGTGACAACAACGGGACCTGGTAAAAATATAGCCATAGATATTCACTTAGAGGAAGCTGATGATGTTCCTTGTGGCAGTTCCACGCCCATACTGTCTGATCATGACTCTGAAACTGACACAGGTGATTCACCAAAGTCGTTAGATGCTTTCTCATCTGACTGTGAAATTCTGAATGAAGCAGATGAAATGGATCAGGAAACTGAATTTGTTCAGAGCATAGAAGCTCTTGCTATTGGCAAAAAAGACGTTAGAGATCTGTATAACTTTGGTTCCGTTAATCGTAAAATACATGAGTTTGTAGTGGTTCGCTATTTAGGCCAGTTCTATCCAGGTCAAATTACTTCGATTGTCAACCGAGGAGCTACCGTAAATACTTGGAAAAGTCCCTGAAATCCTGGAAATGGTAATCAAGGAAAGATGAGATCTTTTATACATGGGACGAAATTGTGGGATCCACAAATCTCCCTAAACAACTTTCGAAAAGAGTTTTTTTTAGTGTTCCTGAAATTGATGTTTGGTGATAGTTCTTAAAATACCTATGTTATTTAAAATTGCAGTAAAATAAAACTTTCAGTTCTTAAAAATATGCATTTTTGCCTATTTTAAATGATTTTTTTGTTCTCATACATTAAATGGTGCAAACTTAATGACCTTGTGTGTTTTGTTTACTCCACTTGTAATATTTGTAGTTATAAATACGGAATATAACTAGTGGAGCAAAGTAACAGTCCCTATGGGGACACTTTTCTCCAAATTTTGTGTTTAAGAATGTCAAATTTGGATAGATGTTTTGAATTTTTAATTTAAGGATTAGTAAGAACACTACCTCTTCTGTACGTGAGAATTTTTTGAAAGATTTTATTGTTCATGTACATATTATTTCTATGTAATTTGTTTTGACACTAGTAAAAATGGAACAAAGTAACCTCAATTTACGGTACCTAATTTAGTAGAATAGATAAATTGTATACATCCCAAAATTGAATTTACCCTTGAACTCAAAACCGAAAATAAAATCAATTTCTTAGATGTTACTGTTCAAAAATCTGACAACAAATTAAAATTTAAAATATTTAGGAAACCTACTACTACAGATACAGTCATTTATTACAGAAGCAATCACCCATTTTCACAAAACATTGCTGCCTTCAGATCTTATTTCTATAGATTATTAAAAATTCCCATGGATAAAGATGATTTCAACAAGGAATTAGATATCATATTTCAAATAGCTAATAGTAATGGTTACCCCAATGACATAATTAATTCTCATATCGACGAATGACACATCAATTGTGTCTTCCCATCTCTTTGTTACCTATTGAAAAAATAAGCATTACAAATTTTAAATATATTACTTTACCATATTTTGCAACTTTCACTCAAACATCAGCCAATGTATTACATAAATATAAATTTAAAGTATCGTTCAAATCATCAAATATTCAAAAAACATTGACTAACAGTAAAGACCCTATTAATAAACTTGACAAATCTGGTGTATCAAATCGTCGTTGTCAAGTCAAAGTCTTACTAAGAGGAACATTTTCACAAAATGAGATATATATTTTGTATGACAGATTTTGATATTATGCAGCCTTCTACGCGGTCAGTTATGTGATAATTTATTCTATTACAACAATATTTTAACTAAAAAAATCTGTCATGTGAGCAGTTTCCGAAAAATATGCTATGTGAAGTCGTTATCCACATAGCAGATGTTGACGGCATGAAGAGTTGTAAAAATCTGCTATGTGGTTTTATTTAGACGCGAGGTGCATTGTGTGAGTATAACGTATATTAAATAATATACAGATTGATGATATAAATTTAACAGAAGAGAAAATAGAAGACATTATTGGAGATCAACATTCAGAGAATAAACAAAGCGAAGAAACGAATCTCAAACAACGGGAAATAGAAAGTACCACTGAAAACCAAGCAACACCAAATGAACAAACTCAGGATCAAAAAGTGTCAAAGGAACAGAAACCTAAGAAACGAAAATTTTTTATATAAGGAGTATAGAGACAAAGAAGTATAGAATTTAGAGTAACTGGTCAAGAATATAAAAGAAAGGTACGCGTTGAAGAAAGAAAATATGAAGCCATCTAAAGCCAAGGTAAAAGCTATGATGAACAATAATATTACCAGCCGCACTTTCTTGTGTGCACAAATTAATGAAGACTTAAGAAACACAATTTTTACAGAATTTTGGTCAATTAAAACTTGGGACTCTAAACCAACCTATGTACTTGGTCTAGTTGATCACCGAAATCCTTATAACGAAGAATAGCAGAGAGAACCCAAGCAAAAAAAATGCATTTGATTGCTTTCTTAAAAATTGCAAAGGCATAAAAGTAAGAGTATGCAGAATGTTTTTTCTGAATACCTTGTTCTTGGGACGTGATATATTTCAACGCTGGGTTAAAAACTCATTCTCTAAAGATGTTCTTCCAAACGAAAAGTCACTATACAGGTCATTAACCAAACTAAGTAATATTAAAAAGAGGACAGCGATTTGGAAATCGCTTAATCTGCTTCCAAAAGTACCAAGCCATTATTGTAGAAGCAGTTCAAAACGCATTGATGTGGAATCAGTCTTTAATTCAAAATCACATATGTACACCGTATACGAAAATATAAAAGGTATGGCATCTAAAGCAACTTTTAGGATGTTTTAGAACAACAAGAAATATCGATACATAAACCACGCAAATACCAATGCAATACGTGTTATCGATATGACGCAGGAAATTTATAAAAAGCAGAATATGATAATCATAGGCTAAAAAAACTAGAAGCGAGAGATGCTAAAAGCAAGACCAAACTTGAAGCAAATTACAGTAAATTAGTTGTAACAATGGACTTGCAAAGCATTCTCTCATGTCCTAATTTGTTAGTTTCAAAAGAGTATTATAAACAAAAATTGCAAGTTCATAACTTTACTTTTTATGTGTTAAATAACAACGAAGTATATTTGTACGATTGGCATGTAGGAGAAGGTGGTGTTAGTAGTAATGAGTTTGTAACATGCATAATTGATTTTATAACGAATTTTGGGAAAAGTTACAGGTAATTGTTTTAATAATCGATTACCAAAATAGAAACAAAGTCCTTGCAAATACACTTTATAATGTGGCAATTGAAACACAAATCACTGTGGAGCAGCTCATATTAGAAAAGGGGCACACAATGATGGAGACCGATAATGTACATTCTACATTAAAAGCTTTGTTTAGTCCCCCAATTTGTAGTCCAGGTGATTATGTTAATCGAATGCATGCCGCACGACTAAAGAAGCCTTACACCGTAATACATATGGATTACAATTTTTTTTTAAAATTACGAAGCTAACATAGATAATTTTATTTCAATCAGACCCGAAAACAAGTCAGGTGATCCTGTGGTCACCGATATACGCGGATTGCTTTATTTGCCTACAGGTAAGGTAAAATATAAAATTCGTCATGCAGACTCATTTCAAGAATTACCACAAAGAAGGCGCAAAGGCAAAGCTAATAACAACGTGTTCCATTGTACGAGGCGCAAAGAAAAATTAAAAGAGATAAATTCTACCACTTTTAGGAATTACAATTATCATTACCAATAGAATATCATCCATTTTATAATTCTCTTTTGCACAAATAATTGATTAAGTTGGCGTTGTAACATTAACTTAAATTATGTTTGTTCAATAAAACCTAAAAATCCTTAATTTGAAACTGTTTTATTTATATGTCATTTGACATGTAGCAATTTTAGAAAGCAAAATCTGCTATGTATGTCTGAAATATTATTATTTAACTTAACTCAAATATAATTTTACTTTAATTTATCAATGATACTTGCCTTTTTGTGTAATATAATAATAAATCGAATTTTAATCAGAATTCTACAAAATTTTAAAATAAAACAAAGTTATTATATTTTTTGCCTCCTGTAAAAGTTTATAAAATCCACTTAGCAGATTTTCACTTATCAGCGACGAAATTAAATTGTGGTACTTGTAACGTGGTTTACATAGGATGAACAGGAAGGAATTTTAGAATACGCCTAACTGAACATAAAAGAAACATCTCCAACAATAAAGTTCAAAACGCGGTCTTTGCTCAACATATTGTATCAACCAAACATAAGTTTATTCCAGAAGACAACCTTGAGATCTTACATCGCTCACCAAAAAGCCATTTTCTAAACCTCCTAGAATTTTGTGAAATTTATAGACACAACAACTCCAACAATTATAAATGTTTAAATGAAATTACAGACTTTTATTACGAATCTAATTCATTTATTTTTTTAAAAATTACACCTCTTGAATTAATTTAACCCCTGCTGATATTTATGATGCCCCTTAAATTTGAATTTCCTCTTCATTCCCCTTTATATTAATAATTTATTAACCTCTCCAACTTATTAATCTATTCAAAATTTGTTATTTTGTTCCACTTTTACTTAATTTAAACTTTATAAGATATTGATACAACTATTTTTCGAATGTACCCTGTATTCTGATTTTACAAACATCAATAAAATAAAAATTTTTTAATTTATTAATTTTAATGTTTTAATTGTTTTATTCTAATTAATATTTTAGACCAGTTTTTTCTAATTATTGGTTAAAACATTTATATATTTGTCATGAAAATAAAATATTTGCTTTTTAAATTAATTAATATCTTTATAGATATGCTACAATGTATTTTTAATATTTCCTTGTGGATTTTTAAATATGATAAGAGCTTTATACTACATTAATAAATATTGACGACCAAGATTCATACACTCTTGTATTATTACACAGCCTTTTACATTTTCTATATCTTAATTAATTTGTTAATTAGTATTATTTTAACAATACATTTTCTACAATTAGCTGGTAAGAATTTAAAAATGTGATTATTGTACTGTTACATTTAATTTTATTCCTTTTTTCAGCAATTTTATATTTCTACTTGAGAATGCCTTAATCGGTGAAACTTATGTCGTAGACATTTTAACAAATAAATTTAATTTCTGTGGGAAGGATCGTTTGATTTTTTAAACTATTACAATAATTACTTTCTTTAGAACTAAATTTGTGGTAAACGGGTTGTATTTATTTTGAATAGTTTCAGTGGAGTTAGATTCGACCCATCGATACGTAGAAGTATCTAATGTCCTTCGTAAGAATGACTGTAGTGCTACCTTTATTAGACAATCTTCGTCGGTGCATAAACAAAATATATAACCTAAATTCTTAATGTGTCACCGCTCGCAATATTCGGTCCCAAAAGTACAAGCAAAAAGATTTCAATCTGAGAGTTAAATCTACCGATTAGCGAACGCGTATTACAATCCAACCGATGTATCCAAGCGAATTATCAAATGCTTCATCTGTCAGCGGAGTTCAAATATTATATTACCAAACACGGTAATTGTGATTTTAAAGTTACGAAATGTTGTACGTCTGCTTGGCTATTAAAAAAACGGTAATCACCGAATTTTATTACAGTGTTATGAAAAACAGATGTAATTAATTTGGAGAATATTTTTCAGTATATCTACCAATTTCATCTTGTTGATGCCATATTAAAATAAAATTATTAAATCATATCAACATATCTAAGAATAAATAAAATTCTCTATATAAAAACTCTTAGACACAAATAATGTAAATTAGCTTGTAGTAATAGCTTTAGGTTAAATTGTTAAAAGGATAGAAATCGGTAGTTTGCTATACAAATACGAAAATCCAAAGTCGTGTATGATCATCTCAATAGAAAGCATATTTAAAATTTGCATGAAAACTTAACAACTCTACCGACAACATCTCTAAGTAAGTTATAATATTAATTTCTCGTTAAACGACACAATCTATGTAACTTAGCGTGAAAACCGCATAGTGCATCTAACAGACAAAAAAATTTAAACTCATTGGTTTAAATTTAAAATGCAAGTCACCGTATTGGATAAGCAAACTGTAAAAAGATTATATATACCCTGCAACTATAAAAAATATTTGTTTTTGCCTGATTAACCAGCATTGATGAAACGTTACACAGTTACAGTGGAATCAGTTAAGTAACAAAGTTAATCCAGTCAAAGATTCGGTGACAAGTTCATCATTAAATAAATTTTAGCGAAGGAACAAATTATATTTAATTTGGTATACCTGTGAACGCAGGGAACAATTAGTCCGCTCTAAACCCAAGAAATAATTTTCAAGGAATAAATACACCAGGGGTAATTCAATAAATCTGCTACTATAATTTAAAGATTACTTTGCAAATTATTAAACGCGAAATTTCAAAAGACTTTCAATTATTATTTAAGAAAATTGAATGATTTAAATCTAAATAAAGGTGTATAGCTTGAGTTCCATTTTTAATTGTTTTATTTAAAATTCATGTAACCAGCAGTTTGCGCCTTTAGTTAGAAATGTATGTAATCCTTTAGTATTATAATAACATTTTTCAACAAATGTTTTATTTACTGTAAATGTATAATTTCGTTTTGTAATGTAAAATATCATAGCTGAAAATTAACTGCTTTCATTATAAGTTAATGGTTTTATTTTGTTATGTAAATAACATAAATTCCAACTTAAATTTAATAAATAGACTTAAACCTACATTTTGTATTTGTTCGAGCAAAATAACAAAGCTTGATTTTAAACAATACGAAAGCTACGTAACAAGGTAAATAGTAATATTCGTTGTATGTGTCATTTAAGTTGTACACTAGAAGCACCCCTAACGAAGTTAGTTGACCGTTGCTCTCAAATATATAAACAAACAAATAATCAGATACCGCTCGATCAACTAAATAATTGAAGTAAGTCAATTAAAAAGTTACCACTAACAAACAACGTATTATATTTGTTTATTTATTTATAAATTAATGCAGGTTAAAACCTTTTATTTTGGTTCAATTTAACTTAATGTAGCACTACGTCATAATATATGCAAACAATCTCTCGAATAACCTACTTATATTACTTCTTTACATTAAATGCACGTTTAAATTAGAATAAGTAGGATTTAAACCGTTAAAACTATCAAATTTGTGTAACATCGCAGAAATTTTATTTTGTTAAATTTAGCACTTATATAAGGTCCTTAATTAGTGTGAGAAAGGATGTTTGTCCTTTTGGAACACCCTGTGTGTACTTATGTATGTATATAGAAAAGCACAACATAATATGTAAATATAAAGAATTAAAATTAGATCATCGCCGTTTCTTTTCATGTCAAATTAATTAAATAAAAATATAACCTTTAAAATTGTAAAATTTTTCTCAGTCGTTTCTGGAGCACCTCCATATGTATAATTTAAAAAATCGTTATTCGGGATCGTTCTTATGACGATTTAAGTTTAAATGGTTCGATTGATTTATGCAGGTGTACAGAATTTAATAACCTATGGTTTTAATGGCCGAAACAGCATTTTTTGTTAGTGACCACCACAATAAAACCTCCTTAATTAAACTGTATATTTACGTGATGAAATACAATTTTTATTTGCTTTTTAGCTCGGGGCTTGGGGTTGAATTAATTTCCACCTAATAACAAGTTCCATATTTAGAGGTTATTTAAAGTTAAATCTGTTACTATACCATTTAAAGACATTATTCAGTAATGTAGTTATTAAATAGGACGTTAAAAGCCTCTTTTCGCTTACGTTTTGAATAATTGTGATTTTGTAAAAAGTCACGTTTTCAACCAGCGTCGGCATGACACGCCGTCTTATAAAATTGGTATTTAATGATTTTCCTAACAATTTGATTTTAATAGGTTGAGAACTTGTTTATTTTGTAAATTATGGAAAAACCGTAAACATGCGGTTTATAGCTCTAGTACTGAATTGAGGAAATTAATTTTGAATATAAATAAATTTGCAACGATTATAAAATCAACTATTACATAATTATTAACTGGCAATAATAACATTATTTATAAATTTTTTTAATCGAGACATAAACTGCATATTTATATAAATATATGCACATGGAAGGCTGTATGTGGCGGTAAATGTAGTCGACGTAATATTTTCAAAACATGAGATTTACATAAGAAACCTGGGATATAAATGTTGTAATCAGAAAAATAAAATTAAATGCACTAATCTGATGTTTGAAAGGCTTGACAATTTGAAAAGGCATAAGTCTTATACTTTGCTTCTTTAACTCTTCCTATATCTTTACTTTCATGTTCCAAAATTTATTAATTTTAATGGCAATATAATTATGGATAAAAACGTTAAAATTATTATTTGATAATTTATATAATTATTTAATACTTAGTCTTGAATATGAAATCCACATAATGGTTTTAAATGCATTTTTCATGAACATAAAAGTTAATTTGAAATTTAGAATATTCAACCCATTTCTAAGAAACAAGAGGCCACATCAACAATGATTAAAGTAAAAATGTAACAAGAATTTTAAATTCAAGGAATTCCACTTCTTGGTGGTAACGCAAAAAATTTAATAGCACGTTATATTAACCGATAGGTTTAACCTTGAAAACAAATGAAGGATGTCGGGTATGTGTAAATTGCTAAAGAATAATTACTTGCCTGAGAATTAACACGCTATTTGTCTTGAACACAATTTAGTTTCAATAAGATTTCTATACGAAAGAGACGTGTCGAAATGATGGTACATAAGTTTATTTTAAGTTTAACTATTTTGGTGTCAGGTAAATTTTCTTCCTACATATATTAACATAACAAAACTTATTTTGAGTATTGTTTCAGTTCGAGGAGTTCGAATATCACCACAATTAGATTTTTCAGAATCAGGTGTCCAAAACGGATACTTAAATTCTGAATTTAAACCGCTTAACAGCAGGGATAATTGGAATTATGGAAAAGAATCAGGAATTGGTTCTGAAGCTAACACTAAAAATAATTCTGGTATTTCCACTGATGTATTAGTTCGTATACAAACAAATATTGATTTTGCTAAAGATAAAAACGATACACCGTCAATACCTGATGTTCCCATTATCGTTGGAACGAAACATATTCCTATATCACAAGCTGATCGCCAAGATCAAATTAATATAGTTGATTCTATAATATCTCCACAAATTGGAACAAACTTTAAAGCACTTTTGGATCCACCACCTATTCCCACCCCACCAAATGGACAAAATTTTGGGCCATATCCAGGATTCGAATCACGATCTCAAATCGAAGGCAATCAAGAATTTATTAATTATGCTTCAAATTTCCCAAATAACATTAACGGGTTCGATTCACGAAATAATTTTCATCCAATTAGCATTGATCAAGTACCTCAGTTAAATAGTTACCCAAGAAATGGTGGAAGCTACGTACACAATCCTGTTGAATTTAAGAAAACGTACAACAGCGTATGGAGACCAATACAATGGAATCGAAACAATCCCAACTTTAATTATCATACAAATGCTAATATTCCAAGATGGACACCGTGTCTATGTGATAATGAGGAACCTTTTCATCCTTCATCTACCCAAGGTTATTACAGATCTAATTCTCATCCTAGAATAAGTGGAAAACTTGGTCCTTTATCTTAATTGTGTGTTAATTAAACTATACAAAATGTACTCTTGATATATGCAATAAAGTTTAATTCAATATTTATTAAAATAAAATAAAAGTAAACATAAGTATATGATTTATTTAACGACTATGAACAGAGTAAGTTTTAATTTTTCCATTATCATTGATAACAGTAGATGCTCGGTGATAGTTCTTAGGCTTTCCATTAACATTAGAGGTGAAACTTTCACTTGAAGTAAAAACTCCATAATTCCCACTACCTGATGGACCACCAAATGTATTAACATTTGGATATCTCTAAAACAAATATTAAACAGTTTATTTATTTAAACTATCACAAATACGTACGGGATTTTCTGGATAAATAGACGCAGTTTGATGCGACCCTTCTGGACCTGCAAAAGCACTGGAAGCTGCTCCGTTATGTCCAAAACTATATCCACCCCCATATCCAAAATTTCCTTGCGATCCTCCATGATGATTCTAAAACCATAATGTTAAAAGTTGTTTATTGCAAGAAGAAATAACTACCGGAGTGGCTGGAAAACCTCCAGGTGGTACGCCATGTCCAGAGA
Source organism: Phrixothrix hirtus (assembly GCA_024586415.1). NCBI lineage: Eukaryota > Metazoa > Arthropoda > Insecta > Coleoptera > Phengodidae > Phrixothrix > Phrixothrix hirtus. The sequence goes on along the minus strand of JAHWXV010306633.1, from coordinate 14,691 downwards.
AAGAGCCTCCAAAACCTCCACCGGGATAACCAGCTGCTATGAATTTTTGTTGGCTTTGTAAACTAAAAGGTCGTTTCATACAAATATTAAACTTTTATTAAGTAACCTACCCCTGTCCATTAGATATTAAAGAAGTATGAGCTTGAATTGCGCCATTAGAATTTATGTTAGTAAAAGTATATGAATAAGCAGATATTTTACTGGAAGAAGAGAAAAGCAGTATCACAAACCACACAAGTGTTAAACATAAAAATGTATATTATCATACTTGTTTTCCAATTCCTGGCCAAACTGTTTAAATATGTTGAAGAAGTTGTTAAAATTTAATGGTGCATGGTTAGGGAAGGATTCGCCATTGTTACCAAAACTACCTCCATAACCATATCCTACCCCATTTCCGTCAGAAAAACTACCAGAATATCCATAACCTAAAAATAAATAATATTTAGACTAGATTTTATACTTTCTTATATTATAAACATGTGGTCTTAAATACTGGAGAGTTCCGTATTAGTAATTTAAAAGTTCAATTATCTCTTGGGATAGCTTACGTAAGTATAGTGTATTTTAAATTTTAAAAAAACGTACATGTTATTTAAAAAATTAATATTTAAAACATTAAAACTTGATTGGATCGAACATTGCCTAAATTAGCGAAAGCCCAGTTTTTCAATTCCAAATTATAATTTATAATTGCCGAATCAAGGAAAACCGCGTTAAATTTTCTTAGTCATTTTCTATACACATCCATATTTTTTTTGCACATACAAATACGTTCACTTTAATCAAAACTACATCATCTAGAGTTATTAGCATTTTGGAAAAAATAGCAAAGGATAGCTGAACAATTTTAATAATTTTTAACATCTCTCCGAACAAAAACTTATTCATATAGGCATTCTAGAAATGAAATGGTCAATTTATTCTTGAGACTATTTATTCCAAGGTCTTTGTGAATGATGGTGTAGGTCTTTTAGATCGTTTGGCGCTTAAGTTAATTGCCTTAATCTGCTACCATTTATGTCCTAGGCGTGTTCAATAAGCGATAAGTTTGGTAATCTTGCGGGTCATGGTAAAGTTTCTATCCCAGACGCTTGTAAGAGTTGAAAAAGTACGCTTCTAATGTTCTGAAGAAATGGTACAAACTTTGGTTCCAGCACATTATTGCATGCTATAAACATCAAACATTAACGGCAATACATAACACCAAGGGGCCACTTTACTTCACATTCTATTACCCAACGTCTTTTGAAACCTTGGGGACCATCATGAATCTACAAACATCACTAAATGTGACTTGTTTTATTGATTATGCCAATTTGCGTTTTCACTTGTGTTCAGCAATTAGTAGAAGTCTTAGATTTAGATGGTAAGATTGTACTCATAGACAAGTTTATTGCGACAGCGCTTGGACTTTGCAATTAATTCTTCAGTGCCAATATCTGTGGAAGTCGATCTTCACGATTACTGGTAATTCGGGCAGGCCCGGTTTCTCCTTCACGTTGTTGTTTTCGTTGACCAAGCTAACCGTATGCGAGAAATAGTTGAATAATCCTGATTTAATCTTCTACCGATTTCTCAGTATGCAAGATGCGCTTCTGGCATTCCAATAATTCTTCTTTTTCCAAAGTCCTAAATGTGGGTATAATTTCGATTTTGTCTTATACGTCACGTATATGGTTTTCAAACGAAGAATTAACAAATATTTAAAGTATGATTTTGCAGAAAATTACTATGAAGCATTTGAAGAAGTAGTTTATATAATCAAAGAGAGAGTAAGTTTTTTCATTTGTTTGTTCGCATTTCAAACAAACGTTGTTCGGATGAATAAGTTCTACCATAATTGGAAACGGGCATTTAATATTTTTTATCTACTGTCGTTAATTTTATTATTGGATTAAATTTAAGAAAAAGATGTTTACTGTTTTTTAAATTCTAATGAGTTAATAAACTTGTGGTTTGTTTCATTATCAACAATATTTAATTTTCAACTATTTCTTGCAATAATGAAAGTGATAGGACATTTAGCTTTCAGATATATCTACATATCTAACAAAAGCCGTTATTTCGCGTTTTGTTAATCCATATTATTTTTATCATTATTATAACCTAAAATGACAAGAAAGACAAAATATTACAATTCTTGTAAAAATTCTACTAAAATAATAAATGAGCTCTTATGTCTTTGGAACCAAAAGGCATGTTTTGTTTTAATCTTAAATCCCGTAATTTGTGTTGAGTGCTAATCCTTATTACTCCAGACAATTATCCCCAAATTACTCATGTATCACTAAATCCATATAATAACTGCTTACCCTTAAGAACAGATTATTAAAATTTCAACAATAGTACCTACTTCCAAAACTTGAATTCAAACGATAAAGAATTTTAAGCTTTTTATTATGGAACTTTCTAATTAATAAATTGAAATAATTTTCTGGCAACTTTTTGATTAGATTTCAGACCCTAATATTCAATAGAACTGCTTGTGATTAGAAAATTGAATGAAGAGAGGTATGATAAATCAATCTATGGCGAACATGTATTTAAGAATTTAATTGAAAACATATTTCAATACATAACATAAAGCTGCTTTTTATATTCTTCATGATTAATTAATAATTAGGATATACGAGGTTAGTTCAATAAGTCAGGTAAAAATACGGGAAGCAAAATTTATTCAGTGTGAATTTCTTGAAATTAAAGTATCTTGAAAGTGGACGTTAATATTAAATAAATACTTTAATTTAATGGAAATTGCAGGTATGTAAATAAAAACTTAGGCGTTCTTAATTAATAAAAATTTCAATTCAAAGACTTGAAAGAAAAGTTCTTAAGGCAACGACAATAAGTGAAGAAGTTAAATTCTCTTTGAAATCGTATGTATACTGGTTACTATAAATTTAGAAGCTACTTAAATCATAATAACAAAAATAGAATTGCAAATAAATAAAAGTATGAAGCTTATTCCAAAATTACGAACCGTTTGAGTATTCCAGATAGATGGAGGGGAATAGTTATGTTTTTAAATAGCGTAGGTACTTTGATGGTTGATAAATTAACCAAGCGTCACTTTACCGTAGTTCTGTCGTTCGATTCAATATATTGAAAATCCTGTTACGTGGAAAATGTAGGCTGTGATTAATTTTCCCAATGTAAAAAACGAAACGTCGGTGAAATTCACTGATAACTATACATGATTTATGATCCAGATAGGATAAGAGAAAGAAAAGCCAGATAATGGTGTAGGAATTTTAGAGATGAATGATCAAAGCAAGAGACCTTTTGTTGTTAACAACCATTTTGGGGAATAGGCGAATTAGAAAATTCGTGAAAATCTGTATTTCGCGATTATCCAAGTGATCTGATTTTATTTAAATTTCACGTACAGAACTGAATAAAATTGTCATAAATAGGCTACAGTAGCGCAAACTCTACGCAAGATAGATGCCAAAGATGTCGACGGATGTTCATAAAATTCAACGAAAGGCCTTAACTAACTTTCTCTGAACACTACGAATTTGATGACGATAAGTGCTTAGATGTACTTTACACATGTTGAAACCAATGTAGCAAACGTCCGATAACCAAAAGCTAATGGTTACTGTTTTTTGGGATAGCAAATGCGTATTTTTGGTTGATTTGCTGGAACCTGGTAGGAGATTGAATGCAGAGGTGTATAAAGAGACCTCAATCAAGTTTAGAATAAAATTTAGAATTCAGAATAAGGGAATCTACAGTCTTAAATTTACACAATAACACCCAAGCACACGTGACGTCTCACATTGCGTAATTGATTGTAACATTAAACCGGGAAAGGTTTTCACATAGTTTTAACATCTATGCTAAACAATTTTTAGAAGGCAAAATATATTTAAAAAAATTATGAAGGAAAAAAACAGTTTTGTATTACACAATGTTTTGCATTTCCTTGCCAAAACTAACAGAGTCACGATAAGACTTAACCACCCATATTTACTTTAGCATTTGCTTAAATTTGGACGTTAATTTTTGAAATATGTCAACAATGTATTTTAGATTTGATCAAATTTGCATACAATTGACGCGTTGATGTCGATGATTTTTGTTGTGAATAGGAGTTTTAATGTTGTACAGACGTTTCGAAAATTATAAAAAGGTCATTAATGATGATACAAAGTTATCGGCTAACTTGGACGAAATATCTGCTATAGATAACATTTTGGTTGAAATATAATTGTACGTCAACCAATATTCACCAAATCCGCTTAATGTTTCATACAATAATTCTTTTCTGTTTCCAAAATATAAAAATGACGAAGATGACGGACTTCCATAAATTCATCCATGCATTAGTTTAGTGGACCAACGTTACACAAATGAAACATTTGATTTTTGACAAATGGATTTTGTTTTTATTCAATATATTCGATTTCTTTTCTAATACCCCACCATGAAGCATATGTTACTAAACGAGATATTCATATTCTGTCGTTTAACTGACAGAAACAGGACCGGTCAATCAATTTTGGTGCCTAAGGTAAACATTAAAAAAATTGTACTTAAAAAGGATACACAATTGTTTCATTAAAGGATTATTCAGGAAAAATGTCGAACGAATTTTGATAAGAAGTCAGATTCTGTTAAGGTTTTGTCAGTTTGATAATTAGAAAGTCAAACAAGATAGGCCTGCAATGGAAAAATTGTGGTAAATGTAATGAGTGATTTTTACAATTTTTAGGGTGCTGAAGGTAGGAAAATAATTAAAAAATTTTATCACGTAAGGTTTTCTTACAAATTATGTTTTTTGGATAATTTGATGAATTAGCTGAAAAGTACACGTTATAAGCCTTTGTAATTACATCTAAATAACAAAAATAATTTCTTTCAATAAGTGTGTGAAACAGTCTTTTGTTTGGTCCAGTAAATTTTTTATGAAAGAGTGAAATACAACTTATGCTATCCAGTTTAAACTAGATCACTGTTATACCACCGCCTGTGTGTATTCTTCTCCCCACCTTATTCGTTTTATGCACATGCCTTGTTAGTTTGTCTCTTGATCTTGTGGAGTACACATCACATTGCTTTAAACAGTTCTTTACTGTTCTTGTTTTTGTAACTTTTAGGCGTTGCTCCATTTAACTTCTTAAAGTCCAATGGTTCCCTAGAGATTGTATGAATTCTGCATATTGCTTTTGTTATATATGTAGTTATTTTACTATTAAAAAACAATAAAGCCATTTCACCTTTGGTAAAAAAGTCGATTTTGCTTATTTTGGTATTAAATTAGGAGACTAAGATAAGTCCTATGTAGAAGAACTTAGGCAATTGTCTTAAGGAAAGGAACTCTCTTCCCGTTTTGGTATACCAATGGCTTCGAGAAGAATCATAGCGATGACTGTTGCTTTTGGTCGTGACATCATGTAGCTCCTCCTTCAGATATACTGGTCAATATTGATTGCGATGAAAATAATGAAACAGAACCTCAAACTGTTGACAGCGATGACAGTTAAACGTATGATACTGTCAATAATGAAGAACCAAAGCTCTTTACACAGTCTGAGTTGAATGATTAACAGACTTATATATCCCTAAAGATTCAGCAGAACTTTTAGGATCTAGATTAAAGGAAAATATGTAGACTCCTGGAATTACTTTTTACTGTTTTAGAAAATGAGAAAATGATTTCTTCTCGTTCCTGCACTACATTGCCAACGATTGGAGACTTTTCATTGATTCATCAAAAAGAATCCTTAAAACAGTTCTTCTCGGCAATTGAAATAGGTACGGTTGTTTGGCGGTGGGGCATTCTATCGACTTAAAAGAGCGCTATGAAAATTTTGATTTAATCCTAAACAAACTGTCTTATAAAGATCACAATTGCACGACTTGTGGTGATTTGAAAGACTATCTAAATCATAAAGTCAACAGAGCAGATACACCAAATGTTCATGCTTTCTGTGTGAGTGGGACGGGCGAGATAGGGAATAACACTATATTAAGAAAGAGTGGCCACTTACAAAAACACTGTAACCTGGAAGCAAAACTATTAAGACCAACAGTTTGATCGATCCACATAAAGTCTTACTTCCCTTCTTCATATAAAATTACGCCTAATGAAATAATTTGCTACTTTCAAAAAATAGATAATGTTTTAGATACCTCGGTGAGCAACTTCCATGATTATCCAAATCAAAGTTGGAGGAAGTGTTTTTGTTGGGTCCGATATAAGAAAGCTGATGAAAGACGAAAAGTGTTAGACTAAAATGCAAGAAAATGAAAAACAAAACTGGAAAGCTTTCATACTTGTCGTAATTAACTTTTAGGGGAGCAAAAGAGACTCAGAATATAAAAATATTGTTGCAGGTATGCTTGAAAGGTTCGAGAAGTCGGACTGCAATATTAGCTTGAAGGTCTACGTTTTACACCCACAATTTTGGCCCTATCAGAGAAGAGCAGGACGAGGCGTTTCATTAGGATATCAAAGAGATGGGAAAACGATATTTGTGTAGGTGGAATGTCCAGATGATAGTTAACTACTGTTGGATACTGAAAGGAGAAGATTATCATCAGCATATTTACAAGAAGTTCTTAGGGAAAAAGAAAACGTGTTTACAAGGACTTTTGACCTGTGTTTACACACCTTACAAACTCTGAAAGTATTACCAATAATTGTTTTATTTGCACCTCTTGTATTGTAATTAAAATTAAGTAAAACTTTTTAAAAATTAAAAATTGCAAATTTTTTAGAAAAATTCAAATCCTTTTGGTGCGGTACCCTTACGTGATAGCAAAAATGAACCTCGTTTTTGGAATCAGCAGGCTTGTATAGTTTGCTCAAATTTACATTTATTTATCAAACCAGTAGTATTTCGATTGTAATTGCATCTTCATCAGAGCAAAGAATGAATAACTTTTTTATTTATCTCGGTATCTGCTGGTATTAATCTAATAAAAATTACTTTTTAAAATAATTTCTTATTTTGGCGCCTCTTCGCCTCGCGTATGGCCCTGTGCAGAGATAGTAAATTGTATTTAAAATTTAATATTCATAACTTTTATCATATTGTTTTTAAAACAATAGAAAATAGAAGAAGGATGTATAAAATAATTAGATAAGCTAATTAAAAGAAATATAAACACCGAATTTTCCAGTGTGATTAGTGGTGATTTTATGTTTGGAATAGCGTTAAATATTTACGAATTTCTGAAGTTAATATGAATAATTTTTATATTTAAGAATCATCAAGTGTTTATAAAATGAGGACAATGAATACTTTTTTCTTTAATTTTAAGAGTTAATTATAAGGTTCTTATTTGTAATTAAAACGTATAATTTGAGCTAAAGAAAGAAATGTAAATCTTCTGTCGTGAGCGATGGAAATAGCCTACATTAATTTTTATTTTGCAAGGTCGAAAAGTAACAGTCTGCTAACTACGTACAGATGTATCCATAATCTAAAGAAATAAATTAACTCTAAGTCACATCCTGTTCTCTTAGGAAATAATAAATTGCCTTCTTAATTATTTCTGTTTTGTTAATTATTAAAAGTTGACTAAAATAAAATTTGAAGTACCGATTGATTTGGTAATTATGACCATTAGAACTGAAAATGGCTTATTTTGATTTTAAATTTTAATTTAAAAACACACATAACGCAAATCTTTTTCTATTATTTATAAAATAAAATTATAAAAGATGGATATTAAAACAAAGTTATCTTCTAAAGGGGCGGAAACAGTACCCTTGAAAAAATAGACCCCAAGGAAATTAAAAGTTAAAAACTTGTGACCTGTTGAAAGCATAACAACGGTTACTTACGTCACTGTTCTTTAGGTACAGAAGGTTTAAGTTTCTCGTAAAATATTAAGTACTAAGATTAAATTTTGCTATTAAAATTATGTAAGATGGTTCTACATTTGAGAAAACATCTATCCAATTAATAAATAGGCATTTCCACAGTTTTTTTACATTTTATTTAATTATGTTAATAATATTATTACATCACATTTATATTTATTCACCAGATAATACCCAATGAGTAGTTTTGTTATTACAAATAATTTGCATGTGATTATTTTTTTTATTCAGCCACTTTTTTACAGTGTAGAATCGACGTCATACGTGCACGTACATATTTCGATTGCAGTAAATTCTGAGACTTGTAACATCTATGAATAAATATCAATTTAAATAAACTATTTGTCAAAGAATGAACAATTATTAGGAATTTCTAAGACATATGAAGTATGTATAAGAAGATACATTCCAAAAAAATGCTTTATACTACTATTTCTAAAAAATTTAAGAAACAAAGAATTACCATTGAATGCTAGCCTCTTACAGGGTCATTCCGGTTATTTCTTTGATTGTGGTTGTTGTGGACTTATTTTAGTTGAATTCGTATTGTTAGATTTTTTCTTGTTTTGTTGTTTAAAATCAGTATTTTTCAACCAATGGAACCTATAATGCTCAAACTAAATACGAACACACATAACCTCACATAAATTTCAATGCCTAAAAGAGAGGTCACAAGCAGAATTACCAATAAAGTCACTAATGTATGTATGTAGTATATTTAATTATAATAATGTAATAATAAATTGACAATTTAAAAAGTACACTTTTTCAATTGATACTTATATGTGTTTGCCATAAGAGTCACTTTTAGGTAGATAAAGCTGGAATGTTTGCAATTCTGATGTCATACAAGTGCCGTTCGTTGTAGTACCTATAATATCTATAGTGTCAAAATCGCAATTATTTATACCAAACTTTTTGAAGCGAAAAATAAATTAATGAACTAAAAATATTCGGCACAAGTAAAAAAGCAAACATGCCCCTAACGACGTTGTCATAAAAATTGGTTATCAGCAAAAAATAAATAAAGTTACATTTATACAGCATCAGTATCCTAAGGATATTTATTTCCAAACTAATCTACAATTTAATGCAGTCATAATAAATAAAACAAAGGCATTTTATCCATTTACGGTGTTATATTGTGGTCAATAAAGGATTCGAAAACTGGAAAATATTACGACTTCTCTATATTATTTATTACTCTTATTTCGAGTGCTCAACGACAGGTTTATTTCGCCTTAAGGCATCAATTAAGTATAAAATACGAACAGAATGCAACAACAAGAAACAATTTTTAATTAAAAATAAGTAAAACTAATTATCAGAAATAATATATCCAAAATTTGTGCCTAAATAAGAATTTACCAAGCCATTTGCTTAAAACTGATCTAGATAGTCTATATTACTTAAAAAAGCAATGTGATCAATACAAATTAATATTCAACAATTTTTGGAAAATTCTTGCAAACAAGTATATCCAATGAATAATATTAAAACGTTGAATTAAAATACAGTTCGAAGGTCAACCCATCAAACAACATCTATTGGGTATAATAATATTTTACTCATAGCAAACTTGAAATGTTTCCTTTTTTGGTTCGACTATGAATAGCTCTTATATGATTAAAAATAATAAAAACACCTTTAGATATTTACAGTGTATTTTTACTATCTCTTCGTCCAAAATTTTCAATGTCGAAATTTTAGTACAAATACACGTTTTTGGGTCCTTTGAATACGAAAATCATATTTTTAGAAATTAGTCTGTCTTTGTGGTGTACGTGTGAACAGAATATATTGAAAATTAAAAGTCGTAGATGAACAAAGTTTTATATTTAGATTTATAAGCATCCGCACACGTGACCGCAACAATTAATTAAAATCGGATTACCGAAAGTGCCACTTTACTCTTGTCATTTTTTGGTTTTTCGCGATTTTTTCGAAATAGGATCTAGCGACATTTTTAAACTTATTATATTAAATAGCCATTTAATTTCCTTGCAAATAATCTAAGCGGTTTCTCAAAACATTTTCGATAAATCGAGTAACCGGAAGTAACTTTTCCGTTAACTCTGAATAAAATAACTATGAAACAAAAGTCCTAGCCAAATGAAAATTTATATTTGATATAGTACCTACATTTTTAGATAAAATTAAGAATTTGGTTGAAATTGAAGAGCTGGAAGTGTTAACTTTATTTTTGTCGTTTTTAGATATTTCCCGAATTTTTGTTTTTCATGATTTTCTTGAAATTGGTTGTAACGATTTTTTTAAACTTAGTGTCTTTCTTAGCTATGTAATTCCATTTTATATGAATTTTTGAAAATCGAGTATCTGGAAGTACTTAAACTAATAATTGTGAACAATATATCTCAAAACTAAACATCGTATAAAAATGAAATTTTATATTTGTTTCTTACCTTCCTGATATGTGACGGTAAGAGTTTAGTTAAAACCGAATGACTGGAAGTGCCATTTTACATTTTATTCTTGCGATTTTTAAGTTTTTTGCGATTTTTTCGAAAAGAGCTCACAATTTTTTTAAAACTTATTACGGTTTTAATATCTTTTATGGTATTTTACATGAATTTTTCTGTTTTCCTCAAAAAATGTGTTGAAGCGAGTTATTAGAGAAAATCTCTGGCGTTAAGCAGCGTTTTGCGTGTCCAGCAATTTGGGTGGATGACCGTTGTAATTCTTGATCACAAAATAAACGAAAAAATATTTTAATCATTTCTTGATATTATTTGCATGTTTATAATACATAAAAGAAGTCGTGTGTTCTCCCACACCAGATTTTTTCAAGTTGCACTTATATTTTTAAACTGAGTTTTATTTTCCGAAAAGGAGTCTTTCTGTGTAAGATTTATTTTTCTACTTCATTAAATTCTTTAATCAATTTTGCCTGTTAAACCTTTGTTCTATTCTTTACAATATATAATTTACAAAATTGTATCTCTGTTTAATATAACGAAATTTATACTTGATGTATCTAATAGATGGCTGCAATAAAAGAAAAGATGTTGCTGTTATAGAATCCATGTCAACATGTAATATCAATTCTGTGTTACGGTCAACAACGCTAAGTACGATGCAAGAATTATCTAGAAAGTCGAAGTCGATAAATTAGCAATGTGAATGCGGTTTTAGAAAATATAATTAAATCTATGACCTAATCCAAAGAAGACGATTTCAAAGACGTGACACTATTTATTAGCCGGTAAACACAGTTTGGTTCAACAGATAATATCACTTGCCACTATATAATTGCTGTACCGTGGAAAGTATTGATGTTCGAATTGTACCTGCATTCACGAATGCAATATCAAACTTTAAATCATAAATAAATTAAAGATAAAATAGTAGTTTTTCAAAAAGTACAATTTAATCAAATTAAATGACAGTTAACAGTTGATTACAGGGATGGTTAACTATCTAAGAGTAAACGACATAGAAATTATACCACCTAAAAATCGTTGGCATTTTTTGATCAAATTTGGCAAAAACCTGTAACTATTGAAAAGTATTAAATGATTAAAATTTAAACGAATAATATGCTGTAGTTTTTTAATTTTCACTAATAATGTGTTAAGCCAACTCGGTTATTTACGCATTCAGTAACGCGTAGCATTGAATATAAAAAATTATCGATATCAGCTTATTATAGTGCATCCAAAGAAATCTGTATCTCATGTCATTAGAGCTTCCGAAGTCAACTGTGGATTAGGTAAATTCCTTAGCATCCCCTATAGTGTCCCACACATGTTCAATGCGGGAAAGATACGGAGATTTTGGTGTACAAGGCAAAAAGTTGACGTTGTTCTCTTCAAAACAGTTCAACGCAGTCCTTGCAATATAAGAGCAAGCATTGTTTTGTTGAAACAGAGGGTTCTCCAGCATTTGAGAAATGGAAGAACATGGGGTTGCATTAGTTCCTGAATGTATCGTGCACAGTCATATTACCTTGAATGAAAATGAAAGGAGATCTACTGCCATAGTTAATAGGGCCCCATAGTTCAGTGCACATGTCTTTTGACTGAAAATTAAATATTCTGCCTCTCTCTGCGTCTTAACGCGATAGTCGTACATTCGAAAACATAATCTTGATTCATCAATAAAGATGACTTGGTGCCACTGAAGTCTTTGTCTGAACTAGACTAACCGTTGTTGCCGGTGTAAAGCCGCAAGGGGAAGCACTATATGTTATACGTAAGCACGCAACCCAAATGATCTAATTCGGCAATAAACAGTACGAAGACTTACTGGACGGCCTGTATCTTGAAACCATTCGTCAGCAATACATCTGGTTGTTAAAAAACGCTCTCTAACAGCCGACAGTCTTAGCCGGCGATCCTGGTATTTGGTTGTTCTCCTGTGCGCTCCAGAGTCCCTTCGGCGATGTTCTTGTTCTTTTTTAAACCACTCTCGAGAAATTATAATTATCGTAGCATGATTCATGTTTAAACGGTTTACGTTTTCTCTGAAAGAAAAGCCGCCTTCGCGCAAACCAATAATTTAACCTCTTTTAAAATCACTTACTTGGCTGTAATTTGTACGGCGTGTTACTCTAGCCATTATAAGAAGGTTAGAACATTTCAATTTAAATTATCAGACGAAAACAAAAACAAAAAGGAATTCACAACGAATAATGCAATGTCACTTAGAAGTTACTAAGTTAAACAATAAAAGCAACGTCATTTAGACTATGGTGCTTGATAAAACCGCTCCAAATTCCAATTTAATACTTTTCCATAGTTAAATGTGTCTACCAAATTCGAACAGGCGGTGCAATTTCTATGTCACATAGTATATTTCCGTAACAAATATCGCCACAATAATTCAATAAAATAGAGTAGCGAGTACCTTTAAAATCTAATTACATTTAATTGAGCATAGACATGAGTTGATAAATTATATTTAATAAATGGTTAATACTCGTGGACCAAATAATCATACAACGTGGCATCCATTTTTTCGGTTACGAGAAAGTTTGTACCTCATGATTTTGGTGCTTGGTGTATTGGAAGATCAACAGAAGTAAGATATAATAGAACGAAATCGTAGTGGTTTAATCAATATTATTTTGAAGATTAATTTAAGGCCGTAATCTTCTCATGGGCCAAGTATCTTGCTGGAATTAGAATAATAATGGAGATAATCTGCCAATCCATTTGCATATATCGAAAATTAGAGAATGGCAGCGAAACAATTTTACTTATATTTATCTTGGTCAATTGGACACACCTGACTCAGCCCCTTAACTTAAAATCTGCATGCAGACTATTAATAGACTAAAAAATCCAAAATTAAAGCGATATCGGTCTCAATAAAAGCACATTTCCAGGTCTTCTACAGAAATTAATGAAATACGTGGTGTGATCAAAATATGGTGAATGAATTTATTACGAACAAAGTAAGACGCTTACGTCAAAGTAGTCTCCTTGGTAGCAATATACTTATCCCAACGTTGATTCCATCATTGGAAGCATTTCTAGAAGGCTTCTCTCGGAAGGAGTTTCAGTTACTTCATAGTGGACTTATCAATATCGTAAATGGCGTTGAAACGGTTTTCTTTTGGCACGGTTTTAATTTTTGCGAAGATCCAGAAGTCGATTGGTGCTAAATCTGGAGAGTAAGGTCGCTGTAGACAGGCTAGCGGATTAAAGTGAAGTGTAGCACGGCACGTTGTCGTGATGAAAAAGGAAACCGTTGGCCAATTTTTCTCTTTCTCCGTACATCGCAAATGCTGCAGTGCGCTCTTATAAAATTCGGACTATACAATTATTCGCCTTGGAAGAAACTCTGATCGCATTATGCTCTCACTATAAAAAAACAACGAGCATGATCTTCACATTCGACTTTAACTGACGTGCCTTCTTAGGGTGAGGGGAGCTACTTATTTTCCATTGGGAATTCTGAATTTTCATCTCAGGGTCATATCCACACATCCAACTATCATCTCCAGTTATAATAGTGCCCATAAACTCCGGATTTGCTGAAAGACGATCCTTCAATTCCGTGCAAACGGACACAATTTTTCTTTTATTCGTCTGTTAACAGTCTGGGAACAAATTTCGTACTCGATTGCCTCATTTGCAAATCATCACTTGAAATGCTTTGGACGGACCGTTACGAGATGTGCAGTTCTTCGTCAAGTTCTCGAATAGTCAGTCGCCTGTTTGAATGAATCGTTTTTGCCACTGTTTGCACGTTTTTGTTTGTTTTTGAGGTGGATGGACGTCCCGACCGTTGCTCGTCCTCAACCGACTCATTTTAGCTTTAGAATCGCTCATATAACTTGTAAGCAGTCTTCAGAGTCACCACATACTGATTTTAACATTTCATGAGCTTCTTTGGCACTTTTTTCAACTTAAAACAAAACTTAATGCTAACACGTTGTTCGAAATCTATGATGCGCGACAGAAATGGTAAAAATGACCCCACTCTTTCTGTTCTGAAAGCCTACTGACAATCACAAGCTGTTCAAACTTGACATTTATGAATATTTTTAGCCGAAATTTTGCATATATACTTATCAAATTGTTATCTAACGCACCAGTATTTTATTCTTCGGCAACTTTTATTTGTAATGCATTTTTAAATAATTAAAATTTCTCTTACTGGTGCACAAATAATTATATTTTAAATAAAATATTGAAATACATTTAATCCGATTAAAATTAGAAAAAAATATGAATTATTAAACTTAAACTCTGAAAAACGCCTGTTAACATAAAAGAGAAGGATGTACGAGGGTTGCCTTTTAAGTAGTTACAAAAACTAGGAGAGAAAACAAATTTTTTGGAACAAACTGTTTTATTGTTTTTCAAAATATTCACCTTTAAGTT